>JAMZAV010016068.1:0-10884 GCA_024449915.1 Sweltsa coloradensis | reverse complement strand
ACGGCGAGCGCAGCAGAACCAAAAATTTGCCCAAAAGACAACACTCCTAAAACGGACACTGTCCGACCTGCTACACCATCCTGACAAAAGCTTGCCGCCTAGATGTCATAGCCTTCCAAACTCAACCATCAAATTGACTTAATCTTCAAGTGGAAGGTATGGGCAAGAAGAAGAAAAAAGCCAGCCCGAGCTGAAAGTGCTTACTGAAGCGCATCTGCGCATCCAATATCCGAATGGGTGCATGTCTTTACGGACGGCTCCTGAGACAGCTCGGGGAGGAATACTGGATTTGGCTTCCACGGCACCTTCTTTGAAGAGGCGCACCCGATGGCACCAGGCTCGAGCATTTTTATGCAGTTATGGGATTTTGGCCTGGGGATGGTCAAACCAGCAAAATGTAAGAAGAATTTTCTCACAACAAAAGAGAGCTAGGGCCCTATAAGGCTGATATGTAACTTAGGTAGTCAGGAGACATGCAGAGGACAATTTATAGCGCTGAGATTACTAACTCTACCAAGTCTGTATATCTTTAAAGCTATAGGGCCTAACCTTTGTAAAATTGCATAAATCAGAAATGCTAAGAAATGAGGATTTGCATCATCATAGGCCTAATACCAGAAGAAAAAATTATGTACTGTCAAATGGGGTTCAGGACGCTTACCTAATATCGCCAATAAGAAATCGGGTTAGTGGCGCTAGCTCCGCGCTACCGTAGCCCGACCTTAGCACGATTTCGTAGCCCCTATCTAATATCCCTAGGCTAAGCTCGGGCTAGTGTAGCCATGCCGTATCGTGCCGCCGACCTAGCTACGTAAAACAGCCAACGCAATAAATGAAAAAACACTAGCAAAATATGTTATGCAATGGGATTGGTTGAAAATGACGAAAACATCATCACTCTTGAACAATGAAACAAATGAATCGACTTGAAAAGGTAAACAAACATAGCTGCGTGTTTGGTTTGGTATTTTTGCTGCTCGTACTTATCATATTTTAAAAGAGTAATGGAGGGAAATAAGAGAGCCAGAAATGCAGACTTTACTGAAGGAGAGGTCGAAGCGATTGCTACAGGAGTAAAGAAAATGTGGCACATTTTGAATGGAGGCTTTTCTCCCAGCCTTACCAAAGAGCATAAGACAAGGGCTTGGGACCAAGTGACCCAAGCTTGCAATGCAGTCGGCCGAGTTCCTCGCACCCGTGAACAGGTAAGACATAGTGAGAATTTATTAATTAATTTAAAAAACAACCGTTAAGGGTAGTAGGTCTTATATAGTTTGCATATTACAAGACTTTAGAAGTTAAACCAATATACCATAGATACTACTATACCTCCACCCGTAGATGTGCTACTCTCTGCAGGCGACATGAAGAACTGTTTGAGACTAGTGGCGGTGCGCCTTGCTCGGACTTTTAACTAACTGAGGTTATGTGGTAATGCAGTTCCCTACTATTTCTACTTATTATTCTGAAATATAAAAACTAAATTTACTAACAATGTAACTACAAAAATAGAACACATGGTTAACAATAAAAATATATTATTTATTGAAATACAAGACAATTTGTATACAATCACATTTTTCATATTTTATTAGTTATAAAATAAATAATAATATATTCAAAGAACATGGTATAAATTACAACATGATTAACATAACATGATGGAAATACAAACATGATTGTGAAGGGATTTTGATATACGCGGAAATCAATGTACCCGGGTAGGTAGTGAAATTAGGGATGACGAAACCCGACTTTTTTTACGACCCGGGTACCCGTCCACTTTACCCGCGGGTTACCCGGGTAGTAACACAAAAAATCGTGTGTGGTGTCTAATGGACTAATATCTCGGACGTAATGCTGTTCTGATTGATTGATTGGATATTGCTTTACGTCTCATATTTATGCAACTTGGCTAATCGTGACGAAGGGAGGGACGTAAGGGGAGACGCGGGGGGACAAGAAGTGGACAGACCTGCAGCCACAAGCGTATGGGGAGGGCAGGGGTTCCCCCACGTCGTGGTCGTCTCCGTCTGTGTCATCATCCGTCCGTGTTGTCATTGTCGTCGCCGTCGGGGAGGTAGTCAAAGGGAAAGGGAAAGTCCCCGACGACGACCCAAGCTCGCCATTAGTTCAGGGAGAAAAACTCCCCTAATCACGGGGCCCAAACCACGAGAAGGTTGCGAGTTGGAATTTGATGGCCCAATGCTGTTCTATAAACAATGACGTGCTGATGAAGTAGTATTTCATAATCACGAAAGAGGAACAGCAGCGAGCCGAGATAACACTCACGGTTCGTTGCATGTTTTATATCTTGTCACAGTCAAGTAAAGTAAAGGTCACAATGCGTTGGCGCGGGGCGTGGGAGGGGGGGGGGGGCTGGAGCCCGAATGAGAGTAAACATGATAAGGAAAGGCAATTATCACCGGGCCCGGGGTAGGATTGGCCCAGAGCATGGCTCTGCTAATCGTAAAAGGCGATTCAAGAGAAAAAGTCCACCTCGCAAACATCAGCTAGTAAGCGGGGAGTATATTACTCCCCGAACCTAGAGGCGAGCTCTGGCAATCGTCGTCGGGGACCTTGCCCCCTTCCCTTGACGACCCCCCGGCGACGATGACAATGACACAACGAACGATGACAAAGACGATGACGACCGCGACGTGAAAAACCCCCCTTCCTCCCCTTACCCGTGGCTGGTTCTGACCAGCATGGGCTCCTCCTCCCTACCCCCCTTAGGCTAGAGTGGTGCATTATGACCTAACGGTTGACGCGTCCTTAATCCAAATAAAAAAAAAAAACATGGGTGATAGCTTTTAAGTTTTGACTTCTAGCAGATTGAAAACATAAGTGATGTTGTGACTGGTAATTATTTACGTGGTATAATCTCTGGATTTGATTGGATATTGCTTTACGTCTCATATTTATGCAACTTGGCTAATCGAGACGAAGGGAGGGACGTTAGGGATAACGCGGGGGGACAAGGGGAGGACAGGACTGTGCTGGTCAGAACCAGCCACAAGCATATGGGGAGGGCAGGGGTTCCCCCACGTCGTGGTCGTCTCCGTCTGTGTCATCATCCGTCCTGTTGTCTTTGTCGTCGCCGTCGGGGAGGTAGTCAAAGGGAAGGGGTTCCCCGACGACGACCCAGAGCTCGCCATTAGTTTCAGGGAGTAAAACTCCCCTATTCACGGGCCAAACCGCGAGAAGGTGTCGAGTTGGAATTTGAAGGCCCTATAATCTCTGGAAGATCGCATGAGCAGTTAGGCAGGAGGGGTGGGGGTGGGGGGCATACTCAGCACACTACCACAAGTCGGCGGCATGAACAAAGGACATTATAATTCAGAAGAAAAACGCCGTCAATAAGCACAAAAGATAATGAGAAAGCGCATGTTTACATTAGCCTTACGCCTGAAATGTGACATCTCAATTCAGGAACTGGGTTAGTGATGATAGATAGTGATGTAAGAAATTCATAAAACCTGACAGTGATCAGACATGTCTCTTGTCCAATGTGGTATTATTGTACCCGTTACGCCATCTGTCTTCATGGTAGCTGGTGGCGGGTTGACTTCTTGGATGTCACAGATGTATAGTAGTCCTCATGGCGTCAATCTTGATCATCATAATGGTATGCAGGGCTCAAAAAATACCATGCCCGAGATGCCCGAGATGACCGGGGCATGTAAAAAAAGTGGTTGGGCACGTAGATTATTTTCCCACATGCCCGTCGGGGCATGGTGGAAAATCTCATCACTATCGCCCGCGCTTAGCCCTTAGCTCTCGCAGCCTGGGAAAAAAGATAAGTCCACTTGTCCAGTAACAGGCCCCATGCGTGGTAATTGCAGGCCATTAAGATAACACTCACTGTTCCTTGCGTCTGGTTTATATCTTGTCACAGTCTAGTCAAGGTCACGATGCGTTGGCGCGGGTTGCGAGGGCTGGAGCCTGAATGCCAGTGAACAAGATACGGAAAGGCCAGCCTTGGTCATCTTGGTCTTCATAATGGCATGGTAGTCTTCACTCTTCATGTCATCTCATCTTCTTGGATGTTAATGTGTTATAGTTGGCCGATTCATACAGCCATTAGCAAGAAACTGCCTACGGGCTATTCCGTAGAATTAATTTAAAACTAATAAGGGCATAGCCTATAGCAATACTCGTCCTGGGCCCTTTCTCACCTTTGATGGTCAATGATAATCACTTTCTATATTGATTGGTCAGTACATTGAAACATTTTATTATGCCTCGAAATTATTGCCTTCGAATATTGTAGGCCTACTTAATTGCCATGTGACTTTCACGTGCGTTTCTAAGACTTTTGTTTTATCAATATTTTGAAGTAAACAACTGCTATATCGGCCAATAATCGATTAGTCGCGCAAAAAAGCGACGATAACACTCTGATGCTCGGACTTTGAACTACTGAAACTCGAAACAAATGAAGGAACACTGCCACACGATTTAGCATTGCTCTTTCAGCACCCTGCAATATACTATGTACAAATCTGTGAATAAAGAATGAAATGAAATGAAATGAAATGAAATGAAATATAGTTCGCTACCGGTAGCTATCCATTCAATAGACACATCAATTGGCGTAGAAGGCTACAGTTATACATAGGAACTACAATTAATGATGGGGTTTTTATTACAGGTTATAGAGAAATGGAAAAAGCTTAGGAACCTTTGTAACCTATGAGTTACAGGGTAGGCTTGAAAATGTGAATTAATATTAAGGATTAGGGGAACCATTCACATTTGCTTCCTTGCACATACTTTTTTCTTCTCTATTTAAACTAAAGTAAATTACTCTAGCCATCATCTTGTTGATTATGAACAATGTATTTAATATGTCCTGTAATTGCCCACACACGAGCATTATGCTTATGTGGGCTTCTCAAATGATAATGCATTTATAGAATTTATTTCATTACTTTTGTCATTTCACTCATAGATTTTTTTTTTTTCCCTCATTATTTTGTTTTTAAAATTTGACCTAACTAGGGTTTTTTATGTATGATTAATTGTGTTATAAATGCCATGAAAAACCAATGTAATAAGCTTTTCTTGTGAAAAAACATTTTTGATTGTTTGTTGATTGATTGTTTAAAAGATAGTCCAGTTTAGAATCAATACCCCGTTTATTTTGTTGAGACAATTTTTTATGTTTGATTTTTGTGAGGGTCACTAGAGATGAAAAATCGCGAGTATATTTTTTTCTATGTTGGGTTCGGAGAAAATTTGGATTTTTGTAATTTTCATACTTTTGGCGAAAACTTCTCCAATATCGCGCGAATCAAAAAAATTTAAAATTGCATTTCCTTTGATTTTTAAATAAAAAATAAGATAAAAAAGGGTAAATTTGGTTTATAGTTAAAATGTACAGCCGGGACAAAAGTTCTGATAAATGTGTTTATTTTACAATCCCAACCTTTCCTAAGGGAAAGTTTTTTCGAATTTTCATTTTGGAAAATAATTCATGAAATCTAATTACGTATCTTTTGAATGGATAGGGTTTTTGTACTTAAAAAAACTATGGAAAATAGGGGGGGTTTTAAAAAAATTCGTCGTTTTGAGCATAGAGTTTTATGCTGCAAATCTCAACCGTGTATTTTTTGGGAGGTTTGGAGTATTAAAGAAGGCGGGGGAAAAACTTTTTTTAGAAAAGGATTGTTGTAAAAAGACAGTTGATGGGGATGGTAATGAATAGGGGAGGAAAATGAATTAAAATTGAAATAGGCCGACCTTAATTGGTAAGATGCCCTTTAATTAATATGTATTTTAAAAGGGACCAGAGGATTTCCACTATTTTAAAAACCTTGTTTTTTGCCTCCTGGTTTAAAAATTTTTACATAAACTATCTCGCCAGTTAAAAATACTTATTTTTGTAGCCATAAGTTTTTAAGTTTTTATTGAGCAAATTAGCCCGGGGGTCTAACCAAATTTTGAGGTCGAACCTTGGACAAATTGCAACAGAAGCGAATTTGGGTTATCATTGGATTCAGGAAAAAAAAAAACTAAAAAACCCAAAAAGAAACCCCTAAAATCTCCAAAGGGGGTGGGGTCTAATCCCCCCCTAAATGAAAGTGTAATAAATGAATTTAAAAAAAAAATGAATTTAGAACCTGTATCCTTGTTGTAATAAAGCTTTTTCAAGGGTTTTTCGAAAAAAATATGACAATTTGTTAAAAATTAATTTTTTTGGTGTCCTCAGAGGTCAAAAGGTTAAATTTTAAATTTTTTTCAAGGGTGTTTTGGAAAAAACGTTTTTTTTGGCCAATAGTTTTATTTGCTCATTGTTGTAAAAAATTTAGAAAATGGGCCACACTTATAGGGTTTTTAAGTCAATCTGGAGAAAAAAAGGTTGTTTTTACAATCTGGGGCCCTGAACCTAAGTAGGGGTAGTCAAAAATCGTTACTTACGTTAAGGCGACTCAATCAGTTCGTAAAATGTCATTCCCTATGAGGTTTCTCAAGTACTAAACTCAAGACTATTTTGGGACTTACCGGGATCAAAACTTACATTTTAAAATCCTTACGGGGAAGATTTTATTCATGGATTTTTTTAATATATTCTTTTAAAAAATCACAATTAAGCCCTTTAATGTTGTTTCCACCATTTTAACCCCAAAAGTATGGGCTTTGGTTGTCTAGGGGGAGATTTTTTTCGAAAAATCTAGTACCTAGGTGCCCGCTATAGGGTACTGTAAAAAACTCGTACCTCGTTAAAAAACAAGTTTTTTTGCTTTTGCGGTGTGTTCCAAGCCTCCACAAAACGTGAAATAAACTTTGAATACGTCTAATCAGACCTATTTTAGGTCCTGGCAACCCATGCAAATTTTGGGTTTGGGGGTGCGATCATTCCTTCCGAGTTAAATTTGGGGATAAAAAATTAAAAAAAAACGCTTATTTAACTCCTTTTAATTAGGCACCTGGCAGGGAAATTTTAAAAAAGCGTTTTTTGATAATTTTTTCCAATTTTTAAAACTTGAAGGAATGACCCACCCCAAACCAAAATTAGCAGGGGTTGCCAGGTACCTACATGGGTCTGATTTTACTTTAAAAATTTTATTTCACTTTTTGTGGAGGCGGGGAACCCCCGAAAACGCAAAAAATTGTTTTTTAACGGGTTTCTGAGGTAAGTACCCTATAGCGGGCACCTAGGACGAGATTTTGCGAAAAAAAATCCCCCCCGTAGAAAAACCTCAATCCCTACTCTTAGGGGTGTAAATTTGGTGGAAACAAATTAAAGGGGCTTAATCTGTGTTTTTAACGAAATATTTAAGATAATCCATGAATAAAATCTTCAGAAATTTTTTAAAATGTAAGTTTTGATCCAGGAAAGCCCCAAAATATAGTCTTGTGTGTAGTACTTAAAACCTCTATCGGCAATGCCCATTTTTACGTAACTGTTTTTGAGTGCGCCTTAACGTAAGTAAACAGATTTTTGACTACAAACTCGTAGGTTCATGGCCCTCCAATTGAAAAAAACAACCCTTTTTTCTGCCAGGGGATTGATTTAAACCGATCAAGTGGGCCTATTTCTAATTTTTACAACTTTAGACAATCAAAAAAATATTATTGTCCCAAATGAAAACGTTTACCAAATCAATTGAAAAAAAAAAATTTAAACCCTTTTTGACCCCTGCAGGACACAAAATTTAATTTTAACAAATTGTCATATTTTTTTTCAAAAAAACCCTTGAAAAAGCTTTGATTACATACAAAATTTCTAGGTTTTTTTAAACCATTTTTTTAAATTCAATTTTATTACACTTTCTTTAGGGGAGATTAGCCCACCCCCCCTTTTGGGGAATTTTTGTGGTTTCTTTATGGTTATTTAGTTTTTTTTTCCTGAATCCAAAGATACCAAATTCGTTCTTTTGCAATTTGTCCAAGGTTCGACCTCAAATTTGCGTATGACCCCGGGCTATATAGCACATAAAACTTAATCTCTATGGGTACAAAAATAAATATTTTAACTGATGCGAGATAGTTTTGTAAAAATTTTAAACCATTTAGGTCAAACGCATCGGTTTAAAATAGTGAAAAGTCCTGTGGTCCCTTTTAAAATACTTTATTTAAGTATCTTACCAAATTAAAGGGTCGGCCATTTCACTTAATTCTTTTTCCCCCCGTATTCATTACCCCCATCATTCAACTGTCTTTTTACAAAAATCATTTGCTAAAGAGTTCCCCCGCCCTTTTTGAATACTACCCAAAACCCCTCAAAAAATACACAGGTTTTAGATTTTGCAGCATAAAAAACTCTAGCTCAAAATCGACGAGATTTTTAAACCACCCCCATTTCCATAGTTTTAAAGATACAAAAACGCTATCCTTTTTAAAAAATACGTAATTAGATTTTATGAATTATAGTTCCAAAGATAATTCCCCAAAAAAAATTTCCCCATTAGGAAAAGGTGTGTATTTTAAAATAAACACATGTTTTCAGAACTTTTTGTCATGACTGTACTTTAACTATAAACCTAATCTTTTCTGTTGTTATTTTTTTTAGAAAAATCAAATGGAAATGCAATTTAAATTTTTTCATTCCGGGGGGTATTGGAGAAGTTATCCCAAAAGTATGAAAATTAACAAACCAAATTTTGGCTCCAAAAACCCAACATAAAAAAATTATATCGCATTTTCTCTACTATGACCTCTAAAAATCAATCATAAAAAAACTGTCTCACAAATGCAAACGGTATTCGTTCTAAATGGGCTAGAGTGGTGCACGGGCAGCAAAAGGCAAAACTTTGCTACTTGAAATGCAAGATCTGGTGGGGGGTGGGAAAGGCGATTGGTGGGGGGGAAAGGAAAAAACTAGGCCCTTAACCCTCTTGGGTTTAAGGGGGCCTAAAGGGGGGGGGGAGGAAAATTATAAATTTAAAGGGGTCGAGATATTCATGCCATTCAAGGCACACAGCAAAAAAGACAAACAAGGCAAGAACCTTCCCCAAATCTCCCAATCGTCTCCTCCCCCCTCTTTCGTTTCTTCTTTTTTTCTTCAACATCTCCTGTACTCAAATGTACATCATCATGGACTTTTCGGCAAAAATGAAGCCGTCGCAAAAGCCGGCCCCTTTTATTTTTTTCCGCTTACAAACTACTTACCGTCTTTTATCAGCCTCATCCAATGGCCTTGGCTTTCCAACTGCAACTCTTTTAACACTCAAACACCTGCAAATCCAAAAAAACCGTTCGCCTTCTCGCCTCCCAACATCAATACTCTTTTTCCAAATTTCCAGACCAACCCTACTCGTTTGCAGCCCCCCCTTCCCATTGCGTCGCTGCCCTCGAGGTTCGACATTCCGAGGGACCTGCCCCATTCGGCGTCAAACAAGCGCAAGCATGGAAAACCAAAAAAAAGGCGATACGGACATGAACCAAAAATTAAAAAAAACTTTAAACAAAGCTTCTACCACGTTACAAACACAAAGAACACCCGCCAGAAGGACAAAATCGATCCTCTTCTATGTTACTATTATAAAATAGATCTGAACAATAAAATGGGGTTTAGGGGATAAAAGCCTCTCTTTTTAAAGTAAAGATCGTTTTTCATAAATTTAAAAAAAATTTTTTTTTTAATCAGGTCAACCCCAATAGCGTTTTTAATTTTCAACTACTTGTTTGCCTAAATATCATTTTAAAGGAGACCCCAAAGTTCTTCAAAGTCAGTCAACTACTGCAATAAAAAAATGTCAAAGTAGTTTTTCTCTATTTTTTTTTTCTTATTTACTTTTTTATGTTTATTTAATTGTTATTTGGGAAATGATGAGACGGGAGACAGAGCTACCCTTTTAATTAAATTGTGTTGCGCTAGGAGGCGTAGAGTCTCCATCAAGGGAAGGTAAAACCTACTGTGCAAAGTCATTGTCAACTACCGGGCGGATGGCCCCCACTCGTGCTCGTAGACCCTTTCCCCCGACACCAAAAATTATCTGTGGTGGGACGATTTTAGTATCTGGAAAATAGGTCAAATTTCCCAGTTCACTTTTGGTCAAAACATATGTTGTCAAATAACGCAGAGGCAACAGTGATATGTAGACACGAGCGCACTGTACGATCTCTCCACCATTTGCTGGGCCCTCCATCGACCTTGAGGAGACCATTCCGATTTCAATCAAATTTCCCTTTTTTTGCCTATATTTGCTTATAAAACGCTGCCATCTGTTTTTTTAGGTCGTTGGAACCCCTTTTAGAAAACCCGGTTCCAAAGGGTAAAAAACACCCTAAAAAGCCAACCCCTGTCTGCATCAGTGTGTTCCTTAGCTCGCTGTGATTTTCCAAAAAAAGCTGTCTGGACACTACCTGGCCCCTCTGAACAGCATCTGTTTTAAAGCTTGCATCCAAACTAATTGCACATTTAAGTGGGCGCCACGCCCATCAAAGGGGGCACTTCCTCGTCCCCCCAAAGGGTTTGGAAAACTCGTTGTGCGTCGAATACCAAGGCATTGCGCACCCCCCAT
The DNA here is from genome assembly GCA_024449915.1 of Sweltsa coloradensis. NCBI lineage: Eukaryota > Metazoa > Arthropoda > Insecta > Plecoptera > Chloroperlidae > Sweltsa > Sweltsa coloradensis. The sequence goes on along the minus strand of JAMZAV010016068.1, from coordinate 412 downwards.
AAAAAGTAAAAGGGCTTCCTTGGTGGTTCATCTCGGCGATGGTCGTGGGAAAATTATGGGTCCACAGCTATCCCTTCAATCCAAGAAAAAACTTGGCGAATTATTTTACTGGGGGCTGTTTGGGAATACCAGCCATACAGTATTCCCCCTTGAAAATTACCAAGCTAGAAAACTCAAACCGCAAAAAGCTTGTGTCAGCCGGTACTGCATGATTTTTTTTTTGGTTTTTTTCGCGACCAGCTCCTCGTCCAAAATTTTAAAAAATTTAAAACAATTACGATTTAGCTTGTTCGCGTTTAACTCAAAAACCTAAGATCCCCCTTTAAAATTTTCGGGTTTAAATTTTTGACCCTTTTTTTTCCCCCCCCCTCGTTTTAAACCTTCCTGGCCCCCCCCCTTCCCCCCCCCAAAT
>JAMZAV010016067.1:0-10460 GCA_024449915.1 Sweltsa coloradensis | reverse complement strand
CATAATTAAAAACGAATACCACTCACTCACATGTACACATACACTCTTATTCACATTCACATTCACACTAAAATTCACACTCACATTCGCCATCAATTTGAATTACATTTATGTGTGTTATCTATTAGTAATTTTTTGTGATATTTTGTGTTTTTCTAATATTGAGATTATTGAGTATATTGTTATTATGTGTTTTATATTGTTGAATGTGTTTTGTATATTCTATTATTGTATTGTGTATATTGTCCTGGTTAGTTAGTAATTTAGTTAGTTAGTTATTTTGTTAGTTAATGTTGTTTTAGGGCACTCAACAGTAGAGTTATCAGTGCCCATGTCAATTATATTGGAATCTTCCAAATTTTCTTTTTCCATGTTGTGGATTACCACCATGTTTTCTTCTTTCCAATGGGAGGAATGTAAGGGAAGACGAAGGGGGTTAATAGGAAGGAGTGAGGATGTTGGATAGGATGGGTTGAACTGGGTGGGAACGGAGGAGTGCTCATTGCAGAGGGCCGGCAAGTATGGAGACGAAAAAAGTGAAAGAAGAAAAATAAATATGAGTAAGGCTGTGTGAATGAATAAAGGTGTGATAAAAAGTTGCGCGAGAGCTCTCTTTGCAACACGCACCCCAACCGGCCAGAGCTCGCCCTAGTTTTGGGGAATACACTACTCCCCTACTCACAGGCCAAACCACGGGAAGGTAGCGAGTTGGACTTTGAAGGGTAAGACACTTTGTGTTATAGGGCGGGGCTATGCTCTAATTCTTACCTCCAGCAATGTGATGTCATGTTGGAATAAATAATTAGACGAGTGAGCGAAGCGAATGAGGATTCTGTTACGCTCTACTCGATCGGGCCTTGGCCGTGAGCATTGTCCAATGTCTGTCTGTCCAGGCTCATACGGCCGAACGGCTAAATAGATTGAGCTGAAATTTTAAACAGACATCCGTGACCAGGTAACTGAGAACTGCTAACAAAATGAGCGCAATCCATTTCGATTTAAACCTACAATAAATAAAATGGGATTTTTAAAAATATCGGTAGCATTTGTTTAGATTTTTCATATGAAAAATAGGCCACAGCCTACGATATAAAAAAACAATTCAGATAAAGTCGCTATCAGTCGGTGATTTTTCGTATGTTTTTGTTGTCAACACGGTATGTCATTCTCTAAAGGTTATGTCATTATTCTTGTTTAAATTCATCAATTAATTAATAATGATGACCAATTGACCATCCACAAGATACAGTGCAATACCGCAGTAGACCCTATACAGTATACACGCAGTACTACGCCATATAAAGGTATAATTAAAATCGTAGACTAGACCACCTATTTTTATTCTAACCTACGTCATGAATGTGAGATATATGTGTACGCTTTACGTAGGCCTAAACCATATGGTCGTGCATTTGGCACAGAGCATTGCTCTGCATATCGTATCTCATCTCGCAAACATCAGCTGGTAAGTACAAAAGAGAAGAATATATACCCCCCGAAAAGATGCGACCTCTGGCAGTCGTCGTCGGGGACCTCTACCCCTTCCCTGACAACCCCCTTGACGACGATGACCATGATAACACGAACGATGCCAAAGACGATGACGACCACGACGTGAGAACCCCCTTTTCTTTCACCTACTCGTGGCTGGTTCTGACCAGCATAGGATTTTCCTCCCTAAATCCCTTAGAGTGGAGCATCATAACCGAACGGTTGACGCGCCCTGAAACCAAAACTAAAAACCATTTTCTCTGTTCGCCTCCCTAAGCTGAAATTGTCTTTAATTTTTCATTGACGCTGGAGGCAGTATCTATACAAGTGTAGGAGTCGTACACTAGCTGGCCGTTCCATTTAGCCTGGGGTGTATCTGTTGATCAAGTGTCTGTGACCACAAATGTTTGTTCAATGATTATACTAGGGAAACGCTAAAGTCGTTGTTAAACGAGTGAGTGAGCCATGTGTTGAGTACCCGGTAACGTTCCCTTTCCTCCTCATATACCTAAGGCCTACCTAGCCTATCGTAGGCTAGAGTGGCGCATTATGGCCTTACAGTTGACGCGCCCGTATACCAACTAAACTCAAAACCCTATTAATTATACATGTATAATCGTTGAGTGGGTATAATAATTATCATCAAACTTAAATGCAAATGTTCCCGGGTACTCAACACATGGCTCACTCACTCGTCCAACAACGACTTTGGCGTTTCCCTAGTAATTAGACGAGTGAGCGCAGCGAACGTAGTCTTTTTCATAACGCTATACTCGATCGGGCTTTGGCTGTGAGCATTGTACAATGTCTGTCTGTCTGTCTGTCTGTCCGGGCTCATACGGCCGAACGGCCAAATAGATTGAGCTGAAATTTTAAACACATATCCGTGACCAGGTAACTGAAAACTGCTAACAAAATGAGCAATATCTGTTGCGATTTAAGCTCACAAGAAATAAAAATGTGAAAAATTTGAACTTAGATTGCAAATGTTTAAAATACCCATTAGTAAAATAGAACACAGCCTGTGAAAGTTTGCGATCAGATGAACCAAGTAAATGTTGATTATTATTTTGTTTTCATTTCTTCTGTCATTCTGTAAATGATGCTGGGCCATTGCTGGCTATCAAGGATACTATTTTACACTTCGTTTGGGCTGGTGATGATCTACAAGAAACAGTGCGACGTATTTTATCTCGCAAACATCAGCTGGTAAGTAGGGTAGTATATTACTTTCCGAAACTAGAATGCGAGCTCTGGCAGTCGTTGTCGGGGACCCCCCATATTCTCTGACGACCTTCCCAACGACGACGACCACGACGCGAGAACCCTCCCTTTTCTTTCACCTTTACCCGTGGATATTTCTGACCAGCACCAGCATGGGATTTTTCTCCCTATATCCTCTAGGCAAGAGTGGTGATTTTTGACCTAGCGGTTGTCGCACCCTTAATCCAAACTAAAACGGGGGACGTATAGGACGACGACAAACGGTTGACGCACCCTGAAACCAAAAAATTATAAACCACTTTCTCTGTTCGCCTAGGCCTAAATATTTTATTTTTTGGGGTTTATTTGGATTAAGGACGCGTCAACCGTTAGGTCATAATGCACGACTCTAGCCTAGGGGATGGGGAGGAGGGGCTTATGCTGGTCAGAACCAGCCATGGGTAAGGGGAGGAAGGGGGATTTCTCACGTCGTGGTCGTCGTTGTCTTTGTCATCGTTCGTTGTGTCATTGTCACCGTCGTCGGGGAGGTCGTCAAGGGAAGGGGGAGGTGTCCCCGACGACGATTGCCAGAGCTCGCCTCTGGTTTTGGGGAGTATAATATACTTCCGTCTTATTAGTTGATGTTTGCGAGGTGGACCTTTTCTCTTGAATCGCCTTTTACGATTAGCAGAGCTATGCTCTGGGCCAATTCTACCCCGAACCCAGACGGAATCGTCTTTAATTTTTCATACATTGACGCTGGAGGAAGTACCAGTTCTAAGGGTCATACACCGGCCGTTCCATTTAGCCTGGGGTGTAGCCTATCTGTTCAACAAGGGTCTGTGACCACAAATGTTTGTATAAAGATTATACTAGGGAAACGCCAAAGTCGTTGTTAGACGAGTGAGTGAGCCATGTGTTGAGTCACCACATTACACACACATTACTTTTCTTCCCCCTACCTTAGACCTCCCTAGCCTATCATTGGCTAAAGTGGCGCATTATGGCCGGACAATTGACGTGCCATTAAACTTAAAAACTTAAAAACCCTATTATTTATACCACACTTAAATCCAATTAATGTTCACGGGTACTCAACACGTGGCTCTCTCACTCGTCTAACTACGACTTTGGCGTTTCCCTAGTAATAATTCGTTAAGACTAAAAAGTATAAAATAATATTACATGTATTTTTTTTCTTAAACAACGCTCATATTTAAATGTACTGTTCTTAAAAGAAAAAAAATAAATTTTCGACCAACAAATTTTTGCCTTACTCGGAAAATAAAAGCGTTGGGCACTTACGGTATTGACATAGATTACAGAATTTTGTTCTTCATGGAGGGAAAGCGCCCAACGCTTTCATTTTCCGAGTAAGGCAAAAATTTGTTGGTCGAAAATTTAATTTTTTTACTTTTTAGTACATTTAAATATGAGCGTTGTTTTCTTTTTTGTTTTTTTTTAAATCTTAATTGTAGTAAATATAAATAATGGTAATTAATCTACATTTTGATTATTGAAAATGGCCTGGCTACCCCACGCATTTCGACAAAACCTATAAATTCTATGGAGAAGTTTGGCTTAATATTTATTTCGTAATATGAGCATCAGCCTAGATAGACGGCAAGGATTTTGTATGTCTGCGACCTAATATTTCTATCTAGGCCTAGGCCATTAATCTAGGTGCCCGTTAGGGCGCCGCAGGCAAGCCGCGGTGCGCTACACAATCAGGTACCTTATACAGGAAGCAAAGTTGGGGTAATTTTCGAGTGTCCCCCCCACCGTCATGAATGTGATGTGAACTAAAAACTATCAAAATCAAGGGGTTTAGGTACCTGACAAAAAATTTCCAATTTGGGTTTGGGTGTACGAACATTTTTCCTTCTTGTGAAAAAATGCCTTGAACATGCTCAAAATCACTTTATGGAAGTTAGTTACTACCACTACCACTAAACCACTAAACTAACACAACACTACACTAACCAACCTAAACACTAACACCTAACACTAACACTAAACATAACACTAACACTAATAACACTAACACTAACACTAACACTAACACTACACTAACACTAACACTAACATTTACATTTAACACTAACACAAAACACTAACACTAAAAACTTTCACTAACACTTACACTACACTAACACTTTCCACAAACACTAACACTAAACACTACCACCACGCACGGACTGGGGCAGAAAGCGACTTTTTCCACGCAAGACGTTTTCCTCCACCAAAAAGTGGGATAAACGGGTACATTTTGGACGCCCTCCACGAGAAAGGATCGAATTTATCGAAAAAAAACCGCGACCCGACAAAATTTGTTTCTGGTTCCAAAAGGAAAAATCACGAAAAACACCGGTTTTTGGGGCATTTTTTGTACCTCGGCGGTTGGCCGCGCCCAAAGTATGTTTCGCACCCGAACGTCGACGGTTACCGACGCGTTCGAAATAATTACGGGTACAAGCACCGCCAATGGTTCCGGACCAAATTCCATATTTTTGGCCCGGGGACGGACGATAAATATTTTGGTTTTTTTGAAACGAGAAATCTAAAGAGATTACTTGATTTACGAGATATATTACTTGAAGCATTCCCAAATTTCGTCGTTTGTTGTTTGTATGTGTAAACATAAAACAAACTGGCGGCCTATGGTAAAACATTTTTGGAAAAGATTTTTCATTCCGTTTTTATGGGACATTGATTGGATTTTCCGGTTCCAAATTTTTGGAAATTTTTGGTTTACGGTAGGCCCCAAAGTTTGCCAATTACGAAACCCAAATGAATTTAGTAACAATTTTTTTTAATTGACCACACTTTTTTTTTCAGAATGCCGAAAGAAAATCCCAAAGTTGGTCAATTTTGAAAATATTACAGTGCCATTTAAAAAAAATAAAAAAATCGACTTTCCTTGGTTAATTTCCGCTAACCAAGGCACATTAATGAGAGGAATTAAAATAATAATAATAAAAATAATAATATAATAATAATAATAATAAAAATAAAATAATAATAATAATATTATTAATAATAATAATAATAATAAATAATAATAATAATTATTAATATTTTTTTTTTTTTTTTTTTTTCATTTTTTTTATAACATCATTTAAAAAATGGAATAAGCTTTTTTTCCACAAAGCCTTTTGAAAAGGCTTGTCTGTGGTTTAAATAAATACAAAATACATGAAATTATCTGCGATAAGTGTGAGTTATTACAATAACAATACAAAAAAAACTTACTAGGAACTCCATAAATGATTAAATTAAATAATAAAAAAACAAGAAAATAACACACGTCAAGAATAAACAATACAATAATCCTCAATTTACCTGAACTCAAACAATTATAAAATGTTGCGCCATGGTAGGGGTAGTGGTCAGCAACTGACGTCATCTATGCGCATAGTTTCAAGATAATGACCTTTAATTTCTGATTTTATGGCGATATTTTATCTAAATTTCGTAGATGAACGGGAAGGCTATTAAATATTGCAGGTGTTAAGTAAAAAATTGTTCTTTTTGCATTTTTGTTGTTGAGCTGTGGTAAAATGTAATTTCCTCTTTTTCCCTCCACCTCGTGACCCCCTACCATCGTACGGAACATTATACATTTTTTATTAAAGTAAAATTTTAAAAGGGAATTTATACATGTACAGGTATGATAAAGGTAGTACATTACAAAATTTAAACTTCATTGCTATACTATTGTAGTTCACATTGTTTGTAAAAAGCATGGTGTAATTGTTTTAATCATTCATTTTGATGGGTTGATATTAAATTCACGTGAGAGAGCGAAGCAGAGCCCCAGGCCAACAAACCATATGAAATAATAGATTCAGCTATAGCAATGTACACAGACCGTAAAGTTTGAAAGGTAACACCATTTTTAACTTAAATAACTGAAATGCACAAGATCTTAGGCGTTTACACAAGGATACAATGTGAGGCCTCCATGACAAAAATCTATCAATTGTGATACCTAAATACACGTGACTATCAACACTCTCAATAAATACATCACATTTTAAACAGTTATTTCCATCTACCATACCATGTAGCATTCATAAGAGTGAAAAAATATTTGAAGAGGTTGCTGCCGGTTATGATTCAGAGGGGAACAAATATGTAAAATCTTGGTTTTGCCCGCATTAATTATTAAAAATTTTACGTGAGTCCACATTAATATTGCGTGAAATCCTGCTGTAGCTTTAGTTCCGCAGTAGATTAAGATCCCTTTTGGGGAAAAAAACAGGACGTGTCCATCAGCATACATAAAAACGGTACAATTTTTCATACACTTAGTCATATTATTTACATAAATGAGATACAATAACGGCCCTAATATGGAGCCCCTTTCGGGAACTCCAGTCCAATCTCTCTTTCTTTACTGAAACACTCCCCTATTTTGACCAAAAATTTCCTATCTGTTAAGAAACTGGAAAACCACTTTAAAATTTGGCCTCTTATACCAACATTTTTCAAGCATTTTTAATAACTTACTGTGGTTCAAAAGTATCGAACGCTTTAGAAAAATCAATAAATAAAGCTACTACATGCATGTTTTTCATTAATTTCGTGTTAACAAAATCTGAGAACTTGATTAAGCAAATCACTTGTGCTTTTGGGCCCTTTTGGAAACCATACTGCAGTCTATCAATGATTTTAAATTTTTTCCAAATAAGCAGACAAATTATCGGCCACACAACGTTCCAGAATTTTCTCTATAACTGACAAGGGGTGCTATTGGGCCCGTAATTAGAAAAATGATAAATGATCTCCCTTTTGTAAATTGGTCGAAACTATTGATGTCTTTAGTTTTTCCGGTATGTTCCTGTTTCATCGATAAATTTTTATTTTGGTTTTAAAACTGGGCTTATATCATCTATCAACAATTTTAAGTCTTGAACTCTTTCACCATCCCAACCCGGTTGTTTATTATTATCCATGTTCTGTATAAAAGATTCGTATTTGAGTTTCACTTACAGGTGGCATAAAAAAAGATTGGCACTCAGCATCGTTTTTAAACGTTGCGGCTCGTACTTATGCTACACTCATGTTGAATTTCTTTAACTTCTCTTACAAACGATTCCGCCAAAAATTGTCAGCTATTTTTCCCTTTTCTCTGTTATGCTTCCTAAATGATTGTGAATTACTTCGTCTACAGACAGTTTTTTTTTTTTTTACCTAAGATTTCGTTAATCGTTTGCCACGTTTCTTTTAAGTTATTTTTCGATTTATTTATCTGATCTTTATAAAATTTATTTTTGCCAGTCCAATCTGTTTGTTTTTAAATTACGTGCTGATTTGTATTCATCCCTGTACAATGATTTTGCTGCGGTGTTACAATTTTTCCACTTTTTAAATAGATTATCTCTTTCTTTGATGCTTATAAGGAGGGTAGGTGTCATCCAACATTTCTTTTCGCTTTTCTTTTTCGCGCCACCGCGAAGGTTGCACCCACATAACAAGATTTAAAGTTGTTTACAACAGCTTCATAGAGGTCATTACAATCATTGATTTCTAATAAAGCAGACCAATCACAACGTTTAAGTTTTTTGTTTTAGCACTCGTTCATTAAAACACTGTTTTCGCGCTGGTACCTCGCTTGAAATTTCAGACTCAAGTGCATTTATGTCAGCTGCTATTAATAATGGTCAATATTTTTGTGGTATAGATTACAGAGCGAACGGGTGAATTAGCACATTTAACGAATAAATGGTCGATACATGACTGTGAAAGTACACCCTCTCTAAATTCCTCTCGGGTATTTTCTTTGACACAATTAAAGAAACCGTTTACAGCCATTTGATTTTTATAAGTGAATTATGTTAATATCCTCGTCATTTAGGTATCTAAGTTCATGTCCCCCACTATAATTACATTTTTGGGGTAGAAGCTTTAGACTTTATAAACCCCTCTACTTCCCTCACGAAATGCAGTTTTGTATTGTTATCAGGTGGTCTATAAATTGCTAACATAGAAGAAACATTTGTTTACAATTTGGGAAAGGTAAACTTTCCACATATACCTTCAAAATAATCATAATTAGAGTTCCCTTCTACAAAGACAATATTCGTTTTAACAAATAATAACAACCCGCCACCTCGCCTGTTGGTACGTGGTTTTGTAAATAAAAATTATAACCATCTAAATGATACGTTTCACAAGCCACGTGTGAAATTGAGATTTCCTTAAAACTAAAATATCAAATTTTCCCCGTTGTTTTTGGAGTACAACGTTTAGCTCATCCCAATGTTTATTTAGAGAACGGATATTTAAATGCAGCACTGTCACTCCGCTTGTTGTATGCATCCACTCATCCAGGTCATTTGTAACTACACAGTCACTACAAACACTGTTTTTCATCGTAAAAAAATTGTTCATTGCCGGTTTATCTTTGACTAAACTAAAATCTGATCAAGGTCTTTGAACGAGTTTTTTACTAGGACGACACGCGACCGTTCTTCACTTCGAACAAGGACGTTTCCGTGTTTGAACCAGAAAATTTGTAGTTATGTTGTTTTGCTCGCTGTTTTGCCTTCCACAAGAGCTCACGGTAAAAGGGGGACAAGTTTTCGTTATGAAAACTGCGCCGTTTTCACCTTTTACTCCTGTCAGGTCCTCATCGTTATCGAAGCGTTCTTCCTTTTATCTATTAATTGATTCCTCTTCTTTCTCGTTGTCACTGCCCCAATGATACGCGGAGGACGCGACTCTTTCTTGTTCTTGTTATAATAATAAAAATAATAATAATAATAATAATAATAATAAAATAATAATAATAATAATAATAATAATAATAATAATAATAATAATAATAATAATAATAATAATAATTGAAGAGAAATTATAACATTGACGGGATGTTTCGTCGCGTCGTGGTGGTGAATAACTTACATTATTCTTGATTTCCCGACGTAGCGTCCTCACTGTGGAAAACATTTTTTAAGGGATCAATCCCTTGAAAATGTCTTCCACAGTGAGGACGCTACGTCGGGAAATCAAGAAAAATGTAAGTTATTCACCACCACGACGCGACGAAACATCCCCTCAATGTATAATTCTCTTCAATTATATCGGGTCGCGAAAGCATAACTTGTGAACTAATAATAATAATAATAATAATAATAATAATAATAATAATAATAATAATAATAATAATTATAATAATAATAATAACCACGATTACGTATTAAATGGACAATACCAATGAATTCCAGTATAATACGTAATTATCTAAGGATTACACGCCTAGAAACGAATACAACAGGATACAGATTTTTATTACATCGAGCATTCACCGCAGATTCCCTGATATTGTTGCTACGGAACAACGAATAGCAGGGTCAACGAAGGGTAATTCTTAAAAATAACCTTATACCGAACAACATTATACAGCAAATAAGACAGGAAGTAGCTGAAGAATTGCATTTATCTATAAATGGCAGAGAAATTATTGAGAACCGCGAGCAGGATGAGGATATAAGAAAGATGTAGGTTCATTGGAAACTCTCAAAATGAAGTCCAGGCACAAATAGAACCACACAAAAAACCCCCAAATACCCCAACGACACTTGATTCAAACCCACTCAGAATGTGATGAGTACATTGCAGAAAAAACTCCAAATTAAATTTGATGACGCCAGAAAAAAATTTGCGGTAATTTAGGGTCCTAAACAGAAAAGACCACAAAAAATTTAAAAAACCAAAATTAGAATTCATTTCATAATTACGTACCATTTGGTGGGAAAAGA
>JAMZAV010016066.1:0-10857 GCA_024449915.1 Sweltsa coloradensis | reverse complement strand
CGTGCACGTGATATTTCCCATGATTCTATGCAAACATCTAAATGATGCAATGCAGACATTTAACTGAGGTTAAGTTAACTGCAGTTAAGGATCATAGTGTGAACGGGGTTTTACCAAGTACAAGTAGCGTAGGACAACGGCGAGAAATTAAATAAAGTCCATTTCGCAAACATCAGTTAGTCAGTATAGGGGAGTATTACTCGCCGAACCTAGAGGCGAGCACTGGCATTCGTCGTCGAAGACCCCTCCCCTCGACGACCTCCCCAACGACGACGACGACGACGACGACGACGACCACGACGTGAAAACACCTTCCCTTTCCTCCTCCTGCCCGTGGATGGTTCTGACCAGCATGGGTCTTTCCTCCCCTGCAATTCCCTTTATGCTAGAGTGGCGCATGATGACCTAACGGTTGACGCGCCCTATATCTAAATAAATCTTTAAAAACTTTTGTTATGAGTAACTTTGTAGTATAGGGTAGGAGAAGGAATTTGAAGAAGTTGCACTTTCCTATTTTCAAAAGGAGCGGGAACTTGACACATAATTTCTTTTTTTATCAAAGTTACTTAAATTTTCGAAATTTCTTATCTTGTGGAACTTTGTACAGTCGAGTCCTTGATCCCTTCCCGTCTCTTGGCCGACAAGTGCCGGGAAGAGTTCGAGTTTCAAGGCAGGGCTGCCGTTTGTTCTACCCCAAGTGTTTTAAAGGCCATCCCATTTCATCTCCTGTATTATGGATGGGCCGTATAACCTTACGTTGTGCACCCACCATGAATGATGCAACATCTAATTGGATGGACGTGCGCAGTAGTTCCTCAGAGACCACCCTACCCTAGCCCTTGCACTTTAACCCCCTCCCTTCGAGTAATTCCCATGACAAATCAAAACATGTTCAAAAACTTCCAATAATCTAATATTTGAAACGTTTGCACAGGACAGGCCGGGGTTCATGTTCGGTATACAGCGGCGTGCAGGCCCATGACATTTCAGGCTAGGAAGGGAGGAACACATTCTACAAGGAAGTTATTCGTGGAAACTGGAAACTAGCTATTCATATGGAATAAGTTGCAACATATGAACATATGCAGTCACTGATTTAAATAATTATTCACATTACAAAAAATATTGGTCGTTACCTTTTACCACCTCATAACTAGACGGGTTAGAGAGGTTTTATGATAGAGGTAAATCTGACCAGATTATGGGTCCTTCGACATTTTATTAACAAATTGACTCACTTTATATTATGTTTTCATGATTTTTATGAACAGCCTACCAGTTTCGTTTTTTGGTTTTGTGGTAGAGCCGTGATTTTTGGCTCAGACACAAAGAAGAATATTCTTTTAAAAAATGACCATCAGAGGTGCCCTCAAAAAAGTTGATTGCTTAGGGGAAAGAGGGGTGTAATTATAGGGGTTGATAAATCTTTAAAAAACATGAGCATTCAAATATAATCTTCAGAACGCCCAATTAATATGAATGAACGGTAGCAACAAGTCTAAAATTTATTTTAAAATTTTTAAATGTTCCATATCAAGTAAATCTAATCGAATTATGTGTCCTTAGACCCCTTTTCTCAAATTTACTCAATGCGAACAAAAGTGTAGGCCCTATCGTGTGACCACTTGTTTTGTCCCAAATGACTTACAAATTTGGTTGAAAATATATTTGTCTAAAGCAGTTTGTGTTACTGGGGACCATACCCTACTTATTTTGAGGTGGCGCCAACTTGGTACCCCCACCCCGTGCAGGAACCCTGTACCTTAGGTTGCATACACAGCTGCCAGGTTTGCTTCAGTAGATAAACAAAACAATTTGGAGTTTGGTGAGAGGAATTTGCTATTTTCGCAAAAAAGAGGTAATGATAGGCTTACAAAAATGTCAAAAATGTCCATGGAACACAGTAGATTTCGTAATAGGTGGAAATTTTGGAGGTTAAAAATTTGAAATTAACTTTTTATTTATGAATGTAGAACTTTTACGATAAAGTTCTTCCTAAGAACTTGTTTTCAAATGCTTTTAAAACATAAGTTGAGCAATCCCTAATATGGGCACAATATTGATTAATAACCTCTATTTTAATATCATTTACAAATTTGTACAACATAGTCGTTAGAAGACTCTATTTAAAGCCGAGATGAAGCAGAAGAGAATGGAATGGAATGAAATTCCAACATGTCACGTTGACCAATGCTGTCATAGCGAGTAGGCAAATACTTCCTGAAACTAGAGGCGAGCTCTGACAGACGTCGTCAGGGCCGGGCCCCTTCCCATCCCCTTGACGACTTTCCTTTGACGACGACCATGACAACACGAACAATGACAAAGACAATGACGACAATGACGTGAAAATTCCCCCCTTCCTCCCCCTTTTTGTATGGCTGGTTCTGATCAGCTTGGGACTTCCTCCCGACATTATGACCTAACGGATGACGCGCCCTTAATCCAATAAAACCCGAAAAAACTTTATCTTCCTTTACTTGACCTTTATAACTGATCAATAAATAAATTCATTCGTAATCGTATTTAGAGTCTACTAGTCTATAATTTTAGAGTACGTTGATAAGTTGGCCGTACATGGCCGCTACGCCACCGCTGCTACCGGGTGCATGATCACATATGCACTATGACTTCAAGTAAATCGTCTCTGGCTTCGTAGTTCGCGCCTAATTATCGATTCTTTACAAACTTGCAATATTCAGTTGACATTTAAGCAACTTGGGATCATGCTATACGTGAACTTTGTGATGGCAACAATACAATGCTGTCATAGGTCAAACATTCGTTCCACAAGGCTTGCCCACGGATGTAGACCTCATGAATTGGTAATTCTATTCATTTCTAGCATGCACTCTGTAAACAATGACGTGGGGGAACAATTACAATAGTACAACGATAAAGTAATAACGAGCTATTATCGTGATTAATTTCTTAGTTTCGAATTTGTGATAAAGAGTTTTTTTTTAATTCTTTAGTCACGAGGTCCGTCGTAAACACACGTACAACACAAAGTGATAAAGTGTGCAACTGCAAGCCCAGCGATACACCGGCAGCTTTGGCTCGAGCGCTGAGCGCTTGACTCTGATTCGGAAGGACCCGGGTTCGAATACCGACGTGACCGGCATTCCTGACTGAAGCATTTTACCTAGGTTTTCCTCAGTCATTAATACGAATGCTAGGGATTGAGTCCGCTTTTAAACAGCCATCGTACTCCCTTCACAATTGTTCTCACATCCACAACATATATCTAGTTGTCAAGTTCATACATAAGGCACAGAGAATGAACATGTCATCCTTAAAGGCATATGATCATATAGCATTGTTGGGGACATATGTTAAACCTCTAATTATTTGAAGAATTTGAAAAAAAAAATTAAAGAAATCGGCCCCAATTTACTCGACTGGTGAGCAATTTTGTTGGTTGGTGACGTCACGCGGCGTGACGTAGATGGTGGTCTTCCTCGCCTGGTTCCGAGAGAAGACTGGCGACCGCGCGCGAGCTAACGCTTCAATGGGTGCGCAGACAAGACCAGTTACATAGTTGAGTTGAATAGTCGGTGTGGATCACATTATACTTACAATTTTCTGCTTTTTGTTGTTTGGTGGAAACGTTATGTTTTCAATAAGATCATGTTTGTTTCTAGCCAGAATATACGTAGACAATTATTTCTTCTTTACATGCATTTCTAATTTACCTCTCAATTTAATAGAAGAAACTGTCAGTATTCTTCAATTCACGTTTTGATCTTAAATTTCCCTTTAACTTTATTTTCAGACTGTTGGCAATTTCATAATCGTATTCAACAAAATTTTCGGAACATACTCGGGTATGTCTATACTAATTTATCCCGTTTAATATTCGCTAGCCAGGATTTGTATCTCACAAGACTATAAGATTTGTCCTTCTTTGGAAAACCGTGAAAATATATACACTGTACTAGCAAATATGTTACTGCACACATATACATACACAGTGCCATGTTATCTTGTGGCACCATTCTTATTTTCTCGTGCGACATTGACACTATAGTCTATTTACAACAATATGTACACGTGAATTGACGACTTGAAATGTACCCGCCTCCTGACGTCACGAGGCAACATGGCAGAATTAGTTGGTATAAATCCTCATTTCGCAAGTTGACGCCTGCTTCACGGCGCAACACTTATCACGCTCTAACTTTTATTCTATTCATTATTTGGACAATAGTTAAATGAATAATATTTAGCAAATATATCATTTTTTGTAATAGCGATTATTTCGATTTTTTTGACACAGTCGTTAGCTTGTTATAACAATGTACGCATCATACATGTGAAAATTATCAATGACTTAAGTTTTCTCAATAATTTATTTGACAAAAAACTACTGATCGGATTTCGACAAGACCTCTTTAAAAATATGCATCAGACTTTTTAGACAAGAAATAAACTAACTTTCTAGATAGAAAGTGCACTGAACGAAACTTTGCAGCATAGAGTAATATGCAAGGTATGTGTTTTTATCTAAAATACGCACTCTTGACGTGCGGATGAGCCGTGAAAAAGTGCACGCTGCATATTACTCTATGCTGTAAATTTTCGTTCTGTGCACTTTCTATCTAGAAAGCCAGTATATTTCTTGTCTAAACAGTCTGATGCATTTTTACAAAGAATCCTTGTCGAAATCCGATCAGTAGTTTTTTGTCAAATTAATTAATGAGAAAACTTAAGTCATTGATAATTTTCACTTGTGTGATGCGTACATTGTTATAACAAGCTAACGACTTTGTCAAAAAATCGAAATAATCGCTATTACAAGGAATTATATGTTTGCTAAATATTATTCATGTAAGTGTTGTCCAAATAATGAATAGAATAAAAGTTGGAGCGTGATAAGTGATGAGCTGTTCAGCAGGCGCCAACTTGCGAAATAAGGATTTATACCCAATACTAGTCACGTGACCTATCGATCGTTTTAAGCTCCGCCCATTTCGAGTCGTCAATTATACGGTCGAACACATACATACTCCTGCTAAGGAAACTTTTACGTAGTTTGTAGCCTGCAGTCACTTGCATTACCCATAATACTACAATGATGAATGTAGCCACTAATATCATATTCAACAAGTTACACTGAAAAATAAAAGCAGTACTCAAAACTAGTGACAAAGACTCCACGCAGACCATGTCAACCCTAAGTGCTGGTACCGCGTGCTAGAGCAGTGAGCCTCGCCTCGCCGCTCGATCCGTTGACCACCACGACCGTCACAAGCCCCCGGGCTCGCGTCAAAACAACCCATTGTAGAGGGAGCGGGCATCACCCATAGATGCCAAATATGACGGAATTCTTATTTTTTGTAGGTCTTCTTGAAGATAATAGTTACTTCGTTTTATGTGACATATGCCTTTAATGGAATTAACAACACATTACAGCATTGTGAAATAATCACAATAAAATTAACACAAGGACGCTACGAATCGAGCAGAGAGTGTGGCGTCGTACTTTTCGATGCTTGATGATCTATGTTGCTTTACGTATCTATTATTGCAATATTGCTCATGGAGACGATGAGTGGTGATATATAGGTGATGGTGAAGGACAATGACAAATATCCCTAGCCTTGTGCGGGATTCGAGCCCATGTGGTACACGCTTCAGGCCTGCGCCCCATGTGAGCCACCGCGGACGACTCGAACTTTTCGAACTCTATGTCTACGCCCACCTTTTAAATCGATCAATATGAATGCTGCCTACTCAAAAAAGTGATATCTTTCTTCGATTATAACATATTGTGTGAAATAAATTTTGTTCCCGTGTGGTCTCGACCAAAAAAGATCATATTCTACGGACTTTGAGGCCACGGCGGGGAAAATATATAACAGGGCTATTGAGAAATAAAGTAATGTCTAAAACAGAGCCAAAACACGGAAATTTGTCTGCACTGCATAATTATAAGTTAATTCGAAAAGTACACAAGTAAAACCCGGCATCCGCACCAAAGTCTCATGATTGCATTTTAATTGTTAACGTCAGCTAAGTTGTTATTTGTTTTGTGCTGTATTTCTTCGAAACGAGTGACTGTTTTTGTTTCTATTCTACGAATGTGTAATAGATTCTAATGATGTTGTGTGAACCACCTCGAAACTTTAATCTATTGAAAACACACGTGACATTACAATTTACAACGATAATTTCTAACAACGAGTTTAGCAACGTTTCAATGTAATCAGAGGTTTTGGCCGATATTTTGTAATAGTACAGTGTTCTATTTGGAACTTTTCATCCAAATCGGTCTCTTATAAAAGGAATGGAAATCAATCCAGATATTACAAAATCCATCTCAGCCGGGAATCGAATCTGGGTCTCCCGATTGAAAATGTTGATTTTATGCTTGCATCACATTTTTGTGAAATTATTTACACTATTTTTGCCGTGACTGCATTTTTTAACAATGAATTAATATGATTATTAAAAATTGACTGTATATAATAGTGCAAGCATACAGTTACCTACAAATTAATGGGTATTTTAAAACCAAGATAGACAAGATACAAGATAAAAAATAAAAAACAAGATATTAGTGAGTAATCGTTTTAATGATTGGGATGATCACACATCCAAAATCAAAATAACCTCTAAAACATATACCACAATTCGAAGTGGCATACTACCTGGGACTGTTTCACAAGGTGCATACTAACACGTGGTCAAGTCAGATTTGAGGTGTTAAGTGGGTTGTGCAAAAAAACACTGGTTCTAGTCTAGATCCTGGTCTATTATTAGGAAAGCTGCTGCTGTGCTGTCTGTATGTATATGAGTGCTTTATGAATGGACAATTTGAAATGTTTCATTAAATTCAAATCCAAGTGACGGTATACGCATTTAAAAGTTAAAACCCAGGTGAAGTGGGCGTGAGAAATGTCTCGCGACTAACTAGGCATTCTTCCACCCACTCCTGTGACCCTGATACCTGTGGGAGTGACCCGGCATTGTTTTACTTCAGAGTCAGCCGCTTTTGAATGGCGAGGGTGGAGGTAATTAGTATGAATGATCCATTCATTAGAGTCATGCGCGGAAGTCAACTTGTAGCCCGCCTTTCCGGCTGTTCCGCTTGCTACACACCGCTCTCAATCCAAGGCTAGCTGTACTGTACGTGTGTACACGCACACGGCTGTCGCTGCATGGACTGCTCTGAACTACACTGGATTACACTGGACTGACTACACTGGCTGCACTGGACTACACTGGACTACACTGGACGACACTGGACTACACTGAACGGTCTAAACTGGCTGTACTGGACTGGCTGTATGGACTGCACTACACTACACTGAACTGCACTGGACTACACTGGACTGACTAGACTGGCTGCATAGACTGCACTAAACTACACTGGACTGGATTAGACTGGATTGGACTACACTTCACTGGGATACACTAGACTGACAGCACTGGCCTAGAAACTGCACTGCACTGAACTACACTGGACTGACTATAAGACTGGCTGCACTGGACTGGCTCCATGGACTGCACTGAACTACACTGGACTGGATTAGACTGGATTGGACTACACTACACTGGACTACACTGGACTACACTGGACTACACTGGACTACACTGGACGACTGGGACTGGCTGCAACTGTTCTAAATACACTGGAATGAACGGAACTGGATTTCATTTCACTACACTGGACTACACTGGACCAACAGCCCCCGCCCCAGCCCCAGCACTATCTGTCCCCCAGTGAGTCACAACTGCAAATCAAACAGTATGAATGACCCCTACTCGTGGAATCTCCGCTGTGCGCGCGGTACCACGGTTCGGGAACTGTAATGATATCTCTGCGGCTTCCTTCCGGCGATAACGCGCTGACGCATCCTGCTGGTTGCACGATGAGCGCCCGCACAACACAAAACACAACACCAGTCAGCACAAGGCTGGGAGAATCACAGAGCGTCTCACGGTAGTTCGCAGTGTGTGAGAGGAAAGAAAACAAACAAAATAATATGCATTTTATATCGCAGACCAACTCAGTTTCATAAACTGATTTTAGCGCTTGCCTGTCGGATCCAAAACCGCGCATAGCATATTTTGTTATGAAAATGGATATGCTAAAATTATATTCAGTTGTTATTCAAGAGCTAGGGCGGGGGGGGGGGGGGGTTGGGGGGGGGGTTTGGGACATATTTTTAGCATGATTATACAGGGGTTCGAATTTTAATTTAATTACCGGAAAAGGTGGTGACTTGTGGTACGCAGTGTGGACCAGAGTCGATAAAGAAGTTTCCCCTCCCGTTTCTTTATCGACTCTGGTGTGGACTAAACAAAAAGATACGGCATGTCACGTGTCTGGTGTACAAATAGGCATCTATAGTATTATAAGAATGCGACTAGTTTCTATTTTCACGTATTTATCTCTAAAAATTAATTGACTACTTTTATTGTAACTAAGGATATTGCAAGTTTTGAAATCTAAGTTATTTGGTCAAGCTAGAAATTAGGTCGGTTTATAATGTTGTGCTGTTACCGCAACAGGAGTCTTCAACAAACTATAACTCTGCGTGGTTTTACCGTTGAGTGAACAGACTAACGAATGGTGGAAAACAATTAGAAATCAAAACTCCCCTTTATGTGTGACCGTGTCCGTCCGTCCGTCCGTCCGTCCGTCCGTGCGTGTGCACGTCACGTCTCAAATCACGATAACAACCGGGAAAGAGCGAAGCGATATATTAAGACGGCCCTTGACCCAACCTCAGATTAACACGCGTGCTTTTGTTTTGTTGGCATTACATTACCCCTTCAACAAGACACATACTGTTTATGGTGATCGTTGCATAGGGGAAGGGGATGGGGCTCGTTTTATTATAAGGGGCATGTTTGCTCGCATGTTTGTCGACTTGAACTACCACTAAGGGATTTGAACGCTGGAGGAGGTTTTCTTTCGGTATGGGGCTACTTCTTCGACAATCTGTTATTGGGAATTTTCAAATAAGTGTGGCACAAGTCATTTTGACATACACGCTAAAAAATTTAATTGGAATATGCCACTTGGCACAAAGTTAGATACAGCTATACTAAAATTTTAGAGGAAGTGAGCTACCTCAAATTCCATGAAGGTCACCAAAATAGCGGCCATTAAAAAAAAAATTGCAGCTAATTTTCAAAATGATGCTCGTTGATGAAATTAGGGTCAAATTTGGATGATTTATGGTCGCTAAGAACTAAAGTGTACACGTACAAAATATGTAGAAACAACTGAAAGGGAGCAAGAAATGTTTTATGTAATTCCATGATTACATCATATATATATATTGTTTTGTAATTGGATGAGCGAAGCGAAGACTTCAATTTCACTGATCCCCAAAAAAATCTAGCTCGGGTGTTTTTTTTTTTTTTAATTTGAAGGGACCTTCGAAATCTCTGAACTTAGACTTGCCACGTTTTTGGGTACACTCGATCAAATATTGCTTATATCGTACTTTTACGATTTTTTTCTATTTTTAACGAGATATTTTCGTGATATGTAGCAAATGGCTACTTCGATTGATGAAACTTTATGGGAACGATTAAAATCACTGAAATCATATATGTTATGGTTTAAGAGACATCTGAAGAATTATTTCTCATAGAAATTGTACTTTTACGATTTTCCCCTGGTTTTAATACGATATTTTCGAGATATTTGGACCGATTCTGACCAAACGGGTGGGGCTAAAACGTTCATATTTTACATTGACAGTGCGTTTTGAAAGAAAAAGTTTAAATAGTTGGTCAAAATTCATAGAAATAAAGGTTTTTATATAAGCCTTTTACATGTGTATAATTAACATGTAATATCAAGTAACTATAAAAAAAGGAATGAGATCTCACTTTAAAACGTAATCCTTGGACAAAAATATTCAAATAAAAGCTCATCCATCAACGCGTCTGGAAAAAGCATTCGCGAAGCGGCCTAGTGTAATGTAGACTCTATACTAGTTTCTTTCCATAGAGAATGATTGCCCCTTGCTTGTCGTCAGCATGTCAGCACTTGTTAGGCAACATGCACACCCACACACCCTCGCCTCGCCCTCTCCGCTGTAACAAGCCAGAGCCTCGAGTTGTCCGCCTAATTGCTGTACCCAGTTTGTTCACCACTCGAAAGCAATCATTACGGAATTACACATGTGTAGTAGGCCCCTACTCCAACACTCTCACACTCACACTCGCAAGACGACATGTGTTTCGGCGGCGCATTGTTGGACTTTCATTACAAATATTGACAGCGGCCATATTTATTAATCAGCTGTGATGTCGAGTACCAACTGGCTCGCTCGTCTCGCGCCCAGATGGCCGCGCATTATGCCTAGATGCCGCGGTAGTGCTTTGCAAACTAACATAGGAAGTAGTCATCGCAGATGGCACGAAGTCACGAGAAAGGACTTTTCTACACTATCCATTGAGAGACCAATAGCATTGGAAGTACGAGCTCAAAATATAAGTAAACTTTAAGAAATATGACAACTCATTAACCCGGAAATATATATCACAAAAGTCACTCACTGAACTATAACCTGGGTTACTTTTTAATTATGATTGATTGGATAATCAATCATTAACGTCTCTATATTAATGCACCTTTGGCTATTCGAGACGATGAGTTATGGATGGTATGAGGATGAAGTATGAACAGAAGGGGGGAGGGGAAACCCGGTGCCGGCACGTAGCCTGCTCCTTTCGAAAAGTACCAATGTAAAAGTAACCGAAAGGCCCCAACCCCCCCCCGGTGTAACACTTGCCAGTCATATAGGTTTCCTCCACTAATCCGGACTGCCGAGCAGACCGTCGAGGACGAACGAAGCAGTTACACTCGAGCTTCATGCGAACCACATT
>JAMZAV010016065.1:0-10919 GCA_024449915.1 Sweltsa coloradensis | reverse complement strand
ACCTGTTGTTGTCGTTGATAGATTGTAGTCCTCCAATTGTTCTAAAACACATTATGGTTCGATTTGCTCTCCAGACAGAAGAATTCAACCCTCTCATTGTTTTTCAGTCGTTGCATCAAAGGATTGAGTCCTCTCAATGTGTCACCTGAAACGGACATGCATTGAATTCTGGGTAGGTTTCTGTATGTGTAAACGGTGACTTTGGAGCACAACGAACTGTATAAAGTTGTTCCATAGTAGCCTTGCCGATACTGGAATAATTGGATGAGCGTAGCGAGCGTAGCGAGCGAAGCGAAGATTCCATTTCACTACACTGGAGAAAAAAATCCAGAATGTTTTTTTTTTTTTTTTTTTTTTTTTTTTTGTATTTTTGTCTGTTTGTTAGCACGATTCCGGCTAAACCGATACTCCGATTGCGATGAAATTTTATTGAGACCTTCGAAATCTCTGAACTTAGAACTGCCACGTTTTTGAGCGCAATCGAAAAAATATTTCTCATAAAAATCGCAATTTTACGATTTTTTTCGATTTTGAAAAAATTTCTTCGATTTATAATACCTACACGCTTTGTCCGATTGTAATGATTTTTTCACAGGACCTTTATTTTATGAATTTATATATTCGTGGAAAATTTAAGCGCAATCGAAAAATTATTTCTCATGAAAATCGCAATTTTACGTGGTTTTTCTTTTTTAAAACAATTCTTTGACTTATAACACCTACATGCTTTATCCGATTGTAATGATTTTTTAACAGAACCTTAATTTTATAAATCGATATATTCGTGTGAAATTTGAGCACAATCAAATAATTATTTCTAATGAAAATCAAAATTTTACTATTTTTTTTCTTTTTTAAAATTACAATTGATTAAAACAATTAAAAAATAAAAATATTTTTTATTTAATTAAAATTTATAAAAAAAAAAAATATTCAACTAAGTAATGATTTTTTCACAGAACAGAAAATCCGCATAACACATGGCAGCTCAATGCACCAATTACGCTCATCCAACAACGCGGCGGGACTTAAGCGTTTTCCTAGTGTAGGTAATTCATGGCTTCAAAGTGGTCCGCGTTTCAATGCTGATCGTTAGTCGGCTTGTATTTCCTGTATGTCGTGTATTATGTGTGTATGGCTGAGCGTTCTTTTAGAAGCTAGCCAAAGACTCTGCTCATATCACCGGTGACAGAAACAACAAAATTAACAATGAAATTTGTAATAATGTTGAAGCTAATTATTATTCAAATTTAAACTAAGAGCCCGTAGTTCGCATTTGATAAAAATTCAAATTCTAAATGAGCTAATTAAGTTTTTGGATGAGCGTAGCGAGCGTAGCGAGCGAAGCGAAGATTCCATTTCACTACACTGGAGAAAAAAATCCGGAATGTTTTTTTTTTTTTTTTTTTCTTTCTTTCTTTCTTTCTTTCTGTATTTTTGTGTGTTTTTTTAACACGATTCCGGCTAAACCGATACTCCGATTGCAATGAAATTTTATGGAGACCTTCGAAATCTCTGAACTTAGAACTGCCACGTTTTTGAGCGCAATCGGGAAATTTTTTCTCATAATAAACGCAATTTTACGATTTTTTTCGATTTTTAAAAAATTTCTTCGACTTATAACACCTACATGCTTTATCCTATTGTAATGATTTTTTCACAGAACCTTAATATTATGAATTTATATATTCGTGTTAAATTTGAGCGCAATCGAATAATTATTTCTTATGCAAATGGCAATTTTTCGAATTTTTGTTTAAAAAAATTACGATTAATTAAAACAATTAAGTTAATTTTTTATTTTATTTAATTTAATTATAAAAATTAAGTTAATTTTTTATTTTATTTAATTTAATTAAAAAAATCTTCGACTAAGTAATGATTTTTTCACAGAACAACAGAAAATCCGCGTAACACATGGCATCTCAATGCACCATATACGCTCATCCAACAACGCGGCGGGACTTAAGCGTTTTCCTAGTTTAAATGAAGAATGCGACGACACAAAAGGTTGAGTCAACAACTTTGACGAAAGCAATTTAAAACATATTTACATATTTTGAGCAAATGTCTTTTAAAATGAGTTTTGCCCAAAAGAAAACTATTTGTAAAATAAATACTCTTTAAGCGCAACGAGCGTTGTAAGAACAAAGTCAACACGTTTAAATTGAAAAATGGATTCGTATTAAATTAATTCACAGGCAATATTAAAATTTCAGATTATACGATTAGGAAATGTAAATAATGTAATACAAGAGCTAATTTATACAAAATAAATTTATAGATACATCTATTAAAAGTTTCTAAATTAATTTCAACAATTAATGTTTATAACATCAAGATACGAATGGTTAACATAATTTTGTAATTTTCCACACTTTAGGCCTACATAATAAGTAGTTTTTAAAAGAAACATGTCTCCGAATATTATAATACAAAGGACGCATGACTATCACCTTAAAAACTTTCTTTGGCGTGTCTGATAAAGTAACTAGGAAAACGCTAAAGTCCCGCCGCGTTGATGGATGAGCGTTTTTTTTTGTAAGTTTTTTTCTGCGTTTTGTGCGTTTTGTTTGCACTTTTCCTTTGCAAGTGCTTTTTGAATGCATTGAGATGATTGTTGTCAAGTTTCTATTGTTATTTGTTAATTGGTATTATAAACTTCAAAAAACTCATATTAAAACCTTTATTTCTGTAGATTCTGACTAATTTTTTCAACTTTTGCTTTCAAAAGGTACTACATCACCATAACCTTAATGTCCATGTGAAATCTGAACGTTGTAGCCCTACCCGTTTGGTCAGAATCGGCCCAAATGTGACGAAAATATCGCACTAAAAATTGAAAAACTAATATTAAAACCTTTATTTCTATAGATTCTAGCTAACTTTTTCAACTTTTTCTTTCAAAAGGTACTACATCACCATAATCTTAATGTCCATGTGAAATATGAACGTTCTAGCCCCACCCGTTTGGTCAGAATCGGCCCAAATGTCACGAAAATATCGCACTAAAAATCGAAAAAAATCGTAAAAGTACGATATTCATGAGAAATATTTCTTCGATTGTACCCAAAACAATACACCTCTAAGTTCAGAGAAAACGAAGGTCCGGTCAAATTTTCATCAAGATCGCATATGCCGTTTGCCCGGAATCGAGCGAACAAACAGACGGAAAAAAAAAAAAAAAAAAAAAAAAAAACACCCGAGCTAAATTTTTTGGGGGGTCAGTGAATTGAAGTCTTCGCTTCCGCTCGCTACGCTCATCCAATTAGGCCTAAACGCGGACTTGATGTCCAACTAAAAAAATAATTCAATACGATAGATCATTATTTTTAAATTTGGTTATGGCCACATTGTAAAGGAAGGAGATAGTAAATAGTGTAGAGTAAAGGAGACAAGCACACGCAATATAATATTTACAAAATAGTCATAAAGAAGTAGTGTGGTTGTACATATATTACTAGGAAAACGCTTAAGTCCCGCCGCGTTGTTGGATGAGCGTAATTGGTGAATTGAGCTGCCATGTGTTTTGCGGATTTTCTGTTGTTCTGTGAAAAAATCAGAACTTTGTTGAAATTTTTTTTAAATTAAATCAAATTAAATAAAAAATTAACTTTTTTTTTAATTAATCGTAATTTTAAAAAAGGAAAAATCGTAATATTGAAATTTTCATAAGAATAATTATTCGATTACGCACAAATTTTACACGAATATATTAATTCTTAAAATTAAGGTTCTGTGAAAAAATCATTATAATCGGATAAAGCATGTAGTGTTTATAAGCAGAAGAAATTTAAAAAATCGAAAAATTTGCGATTTTCAGAGAAATAATTATTTTATTACGCTCAAATTTCACACGAATTATCAATTCAAAAAATTAAAGGGTTTTCTGGGGAAAAAATCATTACAATCGGATAAAGCATGTAGGAGTTATAAGTCGAAGAAATTTTTAAAAATCGAAAAAAATCGTAAAATTGCGATTTTCATGAGAAATGATTTTTCGATTGCGCTCAAAAAGGGTGGCAGTTCTTAGTTCAGAGATTTCGAAGGCCTCCATAAAATTTCATCGCAATCGGAGTATCGGTTTACCCGGGAATCGTGTTAACAGACAGACAAAATACAGAAAGAAAAAAAAACAAACAAAAAAAACTTCCGGATTTTTTTCTCTAGTGTAGTGAAATGGAATCTTCGCTTCGCTCGCTACGCTCTCTACGCTCATCCAATTATGAGTAAGAAGTGTGAATTACATTTAATGTATCACACTATTGACATGACATTTTAGTAAAGTTTATAATCAGTTTTGTGTAACTTAATTAATGGATCGAAAGCAACGCATTGGCATTGTGCAATCTTAATTAGGTTCATTCAATGGCATAAGATTGTTGAAGTTGGACTGAAACCTAATCACACAAAAAGACTGTCGTAAATCGATGCGGCTGTGCCGGATATGGGAAAAAGTTTGTGAATACGTGTATTCCTCAGTGGCAAAACGGTAGTTCAAAGATTCAATTTAGGATTGTCACGTTGGGTCACATATTATTATTTTATGTTTTGAATATAGTATCTTGCCAATCGATATAGTTACGTATATTTGCTCCTGAAGACAACTTATTTGAAGTCACGGCGGGCAACACATGCACTGCTTCAGCAAATTTATTTTTATAAACGAAAAGAAATAAAGAAGCACTCAATCAAAACACGTTTCCCGCTCCCGTGGCAACCGTTAGAGATCGTACATAGCGTAAAAACATACACAGAAAAAAAATCAAAAGTAAATATACTATCATGTGCATACATTTTGTTTAGGTTAGGTAAAATATGGTCATTGCAGTTAACTTTGACAATCGGTTTCGAACTCTGATCTCTCACAAGATTGGAAGGGCTCCTTACACAGATCGACTCTGATTCGGAAGGTCCTGGGTTTGAATCTCGTCGAGACCGGCAATCCTGACTGAAGGTTTTTTACGAGGTTTTCGTCAGTAGTTAATGCGAATGCAAGGTATTGAGTCCTCTTAAACAGCCCTCGGACATCCCTTCACAATTGTCCTATCCGCAACTTACCTATTAGACACCTGAAGAGTGGCATGAATTGCACCCTGGGCAGGCTTCCCTCTACACTATCGGGAAATTTAATTTAAATTCTTGTACCTAGATTCTCGGTGTATTATTGAATGCACAAGAAGAATTTCCATTTAACATTCAGCCAATATGACCATCAGAGTTTCAGCAATACACTCACATAATATGTGATACAACAATGAGTTTAATGTAGTATACCTGTCCCATGAACGGGGCAGGTAGACTAGTGTAGGTGGCCCTTACATTCTTTGAGCATAATCACTTGTTCGTGTGTGGTGAATATTTAATATCAGAACTTTAGCGATGAATCGCAGTGAAACGTTGGCAAACGTAAAGTAACAATATATTAAAACGTTTTTATTGTGTTGCCTCCTGCTTTTAGCCAGCGATTTAGCCGCGGTCGTTTAACCAGTTCCCACTCGAACACTGAAGTTAAGCAACATCGGGCGTGGTCAGGGGTTGAGTGGGTCGCCGCTCTGCCCTGAAACACACGTATATCGCTGGCTAGAGCAGACTAGGGTTCGTAAGCTTGTGTGACAGCTTCGTTCTCCTTGGCGCCGTCTGCTCGGCAGTCCGGGTTAGTTTGCAATTTAGTTGCAAGTTAATTTGCACTAGTGGGCTACATTGCCTGTTGCAAATAGAGACATAAATAAATAAAAACAGTTTAGTTCTCGATACACAATACTTCAAACGTGTGCGATAGTGGGTAGACTCTAAATATGAATTCATTTTAATTTATATATTATGCATAGAATATAACAATCTGAACACAGCACAAACAATAATGTCGATGTTTGTGTCTGCTTAGAGGACGGTTTCTGCCTCTGGCGTTTTACTCTCCGCCGGTTTCGTTCTCCCCTTGAAAAACAACATAACGAATTGAATCCATTGATGCGAATAAAAGTAACGAAATAGATGAATCTACAAATCAAAAGACGGATTGAAGAAATGTTATTTGAGTAACAAGAAAATAGAGCATCAAATACACAGCACTGCATTACAGAAGATGCGAAGGAGATACCTTTGAAGATCTTGAACTCTCAAAAACATAACTTCAGACGGAGTCGTATGGTTAGGGGTTTTTACAGAGAAAGTATGATTTACGGTGGAAACGACGGATATCAACCTAAAAGTGCCAAATTATTATTCATTGTTAGCTTAACACTTCAAAATACACATTCGTTATGATAGTTATATAATAAATAAATAAATAAATTGTATTTAGAGTCTACCCACTCAGTTATAGAACTGATTTTCAGTGGGGGACAGTGTCAAAGCGACCAAGTAAACCATGTAGCGCCCCGACGCAATCGACGAGTGAGTGATAACCAACCAAAGATCGATTTTTTTAATAGGAAATGTAGCAATCAGTGGTATGGACAGTGATCAACGCCAGAATCAACCAGACCAATTCAGAACAACTCTGAATTTATTATGTGCTTCGTTGCTAGGACGGCTCCAAAGTCACCGTTTACAAACTCCTAAGACAAGAACTGATGGACGTAAGTCCAAATCAGAGACTTCTGACTTTGGCGGGAATCTAACCCTGAACTTCGGCATTGGAAGCAGATACGCTAACCACAAGACCAACGAGCCACACGAGTAGTACTAATTACGTAATAACTATTAAAAACTCAATAATTGGCAACACAATACAAAGATATGAACACTTCAAAATACACATTCAAACTATAATAATAATATTGAATAAATAAATATCAGGTTGTGGCACGGATGGAGTTTGGAATAAGCTTCTTGGAATGCATATTGAAGAAAGCAAGCAGTGTGTATAAGTATGAAAGTAAATATCAAAGATAAGCTTAAGACTTACCTAACGTGTGCCAGCATCAAGGCATTGCACATGAAATATGTATTTGTTACATTTCCGAGAACATCTTAAGAAGTTAAAACTTCAAATCATTACTTGTGTATCCCCGAAGTTCATAACAAGTTATAGGTCAACAAAAGCATCGTTTTCCACTCCGAGGGGTGTGCACTTCAGAAACAACTACATACTATTCCACCATGTCGTCACTTTGGTGGTGATTCATATTTAAACAGACAAAAACAGACAAGAGCCACAGAGGAAACAAAATAATTTCAAAAAAATCGTATTTAGAGTCTACCCATTAGGTCAACATAACTGATCTTCAGTTGGGAAAGGCAACCAAGCCAGCCCTGTTGGCGCAGACACCATCGACGAGAAAACAATGGTAAAATTAGAGAGTGGTATTTTAAAAAAAATGGAAACACGGGAAAAAAAAAGTGGACGGATTCCCCCCGGGACCGCGCCCAGGATCATAAAGGGCGATTCGGAAAACCTTAAATTTATTATGTACCTGGCAGAACCTCCAAGTCACCGTTTCCAATTTCTAGAAAATAAATGATTGACTAAAGATCTAAAGTTTAATTTTCTACTTACAGCGGGATTCGCCCCAAAACCCGCCGCAGGGAAGTGAGACTCTTACCACAAGCCAATAAACCCACACACTTAATTTTGTTACTACCAAAAATGTTAAAAAAAAAAGGTTTGAATAAAAAATGATTTGCTCATTTTAAGTTTCGGAAAAAAAGTAAAAAAAAATTCATTTTGGTGAAAAAACTTTTAATAAAAAAATGTACTTTTTTCTCACTAGTTAAATCCTTTTTTGAAAAAAAAAACCTGGGTTTTAGTAAAGGCCAGGCCAAAAACCCCAAAGGTTTTAAGGTTTAGGGTTTCCCCCGGTTGAAACATCCCCCAATGCGTTTCGCTTTCACTGATTCCTAAGTTTTAATTTTGGGGGTCTAAGGTTTAAGAAGATGAAAATTTCAACTTTTAGCTTTTAAACATTAACACTAAACCCCCCAGGAAGCGAATTCATAAATCCTCAGGGTAGCGCGCGTATAAAAAACGTTAAGAAAAATTTCTTAACCAAAAACCGTAACCAAAAAAACCTTCGGGAAAATTGGGGGCACCGGGCCTTCAAGTAAAATACGACACTACCTGGAGGCGCTTATTGTGCTTTTTAGGTGGGGCTTTGTACAGTGTTGAGTCCCCAAAGACGGGGCAACAACAAAAACGAAACGCCAACGAAAACGCAACGACAAAACAAACCACAAGCAAAAAACGAAAACGACAGAAAACGACAACGCAACGACAACGACAACGAAACGAAACGACAACGACAACGAAACGCAACGACAACAAACGACAACGAAACGACAACCCAAAAACGACGACGACGACACAACGACAACGACAACACAACGAAAAACGACAACGACAACGACAACGACACCACAACCACAACGACAAGACAACGCAACGACGACAAAAAAAACAACAACCCCAAAAAAACAAAAACAACAAACAAAAAACAACCACATAAAAATAAGTTTCTGTAAAAATTGAACCCCTCACAAACCCCTCAAAATTAATTTATAGTTCGAAAGTTTCCGATGATTTTACGGGGGGGGGTTTATTTTACGAAGAAGGGAAAAGTGGTTCAAGAAAGGGACGCCCAAAACCTGTTCCTGATTAAGGCTTAGTGGTCGGCGAGTTTAAGAAAATATTTAACAAGTTACGTCCTCGGGAGTTACCGTGGCCCGGGTGATAAATGTAAAAAATTGTAATGGAGGCTAAAGTAGTTTTTCCCACTGAAGACTGCGTTAATTTATAAGGGCCTGACTAGGCGGGGCCGGGGAGGGTTTTTTCAAAAATTCCATACTACCAGCAAAAAAAAAAACATTCAAATCTATTAGAGGGCTACGATCGAGTCAAAATTTTCACTAATTCCCTACCACCAAACTCTTTTTCTCTTTTCTCCGATTAAAGCTTTTAATCCCGGTAGACCGGGGAAAAAAATTAAATTAAATTAAATTATTTATTAAATCTTTTGTTGTGAAGAATAGTTTCTTTCTGAAAAGTGTGAACTACGGTTAATTTTTTTTATATTTTATTTTTGTTATAGGGCCAATTTACCAAAAAATCAAAATATATAAAAAACAAAAATTTTTATTGTATTTTTAAAAAATTATTACTTAAAAATTTTTATTTTTAATAAAAAAAATGCTTTATTTTGAAACAAGCCCTAAATACCTTGCTATTAAATAATTCACTCCTTTTTTCGTCAAAGAATAAGTTTATACCAAAAAAATAAACGTAAAAAACGTTTTTATAAGTTCATTACATAATTTCAAAATAACGTATCACTCCCAAATGTCCACCCCGGACCCCCCAACCCGAACCAGGTGGGATAGTATATTGAGCCCCTCTAGAAACCATGCCTTTATCCATATTGTTGTTCATAATTCTCTTTTTTTCAATCTTTTAAAACAAAAAAAATAATTTATAAATTGAAAAAAAAAAATCCAACTCTATTATTCAAAGTTTTTTTTAAAGGCGCGTCAAAAAGTTAGGGTATTTTGTACCCCCTCTGTTAAAGGGATGGGGGGGAACATTCCCTGCTAGATTTACCAGTTGGGGAAAAGAGTGGAGAAAATTTTAATTAAACCTTTCAGTGGTTAGTAATTAAATGATTAATATTTTGCAATGTTTTCTTTTAAATCTAAAAAAATTTACTTTCGGGTAATAAAGGCCCCCAAAAATCGTCTACTGTAAAGAAAAGAGAAAAATTATTGTAGATTCCAAAAAAAACCTTAAATTTACGTCTATCAAGTTTCTTTGAAACGGTCTCCCATAAAATAGTAGCTATGAAAACCAAATTTCTTTTTAAAATAAAATTTCTCCATTGTTGAAAAGGAATTATTTTTTTTTTCCCCCCTGGCTCACAAACAATAAAATTTTTATTGAACTTGTCGCAGGCAACTGTCTTTTTTGTTTTTTCTTTTTTTGGGGGCAAGAGTCTTTTTTAACAAAGGTACGGTTGGGCCCAATGGCGAAGGTTTCTTTCATTTGTGCGCAGGCGCTTGAAAAACGCAAACAATACTTATGATAATAGGGCACAATTATGAAACAAAGCGTGCAAAAATTCCATTGAAGAAAAAGGTTTATGTACAACTTTATTACACATCCCCTGAAGGCAAAGGGTGAAGAGTGCGTTTAAAAATTCTACATACTTTATTTCAAAAATATTTATTTATTATATCAAAAGTCAAACCTTATTACTTTGTTCAATTTTTCAGGTGTCCCTTCTACTACCGTTGCTACTAAATTCTATTTTGAATGGGAACTTTGGTAAGTTGTGAAGGAAAGTCCAAAGGGTTCTTCAAGAAAAAAAACCAATTCCTTGCATGGGAAACACGTTAGGGGGTATTAAAAATCAAAAAAATTTTTTTTTTAAAACATGATCTGTAGAAGTACTTACACTAAATGAAGTTTAAAAAAATTTTATCTTGCAACGTGTTTTCTCCCAATTTTTTTTCCAAATTTGCGAAAATTTGGGGTTTTTGGAAATTCTTAAATCGTCTTTTGCCCGCTTCTTTTTTGGTCCCAAGAAACTAAGGGAAAGGGCCCTCAAAATGCCCCTTATAACATCGTGTCTTGAAAAATGTGCCCAAAAAAACCCTCAAAAAAGCAAAAATATGCATTCCAAAAACACACCCCATCTTGGAATCAGATTTTTGAGAAATATTGCCCAAAAAACAAAAAAAATATTAAATTTTCAGAAAAGGGGTAAAGCACGTCAAAATGGCCAAAATTTTTTTTTGGATCAAAATCCTCCAGGTCCGGGGCAAAAGATCGCCCTGTTTTTTTTAGGGAATTTTTTTCCGATGGGACCCTTTCTCGAAAAATGTCAGTTGAAAAATTTTTTTGGGGGGCCTGGTGGTCCCCAAAATTCTTTGATTTTTAAATTTTTACTAGTTACCCAAAAAAATTTTTTTTAACTTAAAAATTATTT
>JAMZAV010016064.1:0-11834 GCA_024449915.1 Sweltsa coloradensis | reverse complement strand
TTTCATTCCCTCTAAACCTGGTTTCAGTGTGTGGCAGAGCAAACTAAAGTGGCGTGTGGTAATAAATCAGAAAGTATGAGGCGACAGGACAACCGATCTAACTAACATTCAAGGGAATGCGGTTTTGTGACATCATTGTGTGTCCGAAGTTTTAACAGATGCGTTATTAACTACGAAGGTTATTAATGTATCGTTTTGACATTTACAATACTTTCACAAGTGTGATATATTATTGTCTGTGCTTTTACTTGTGAACGTCTTTAACAGTAGTCACTTCAAACATCACACACTTGAATATATAAGGGGGTTTTACACAGGATTGAAAAAGTGCCTCCACCGGGGAATGAACCCTAGACCTCCAAAACCAACTAAAGTATGTTCAACATAATGGTTAGGCAGATTCTTTGTGAAATATTTCTTCGATTGTCCCCAAAAACTTGTCAGTTCTAAGTTTGAGAGATTTCGAAGGTGTCCTCAAATTACTACATCAACATCGCGTATGCCGTTTTCCCGGTACAGAGCGAACAAACACATAAAAAAAATACCCGAGCTATTTTCTCAGGCTAGTCTTCGCTTCGCTTATCCAATGATTGACTTCCCGTTTGTCTATATTTTTCAATCTTCTTATTGATACCATAATCGTCTTTGTTTGACCTTTCTTTACTGATAACTGTTTATTTTTAGAAGGGATAATTATTTGTTTGTGGACTCTTTAGCCAATAAAATGCAAATTTAACTCAAACTGCCTATTATGTACAATGTACAATATAAAGAAAGAAGCCACACCAAAACTACGATTTCATATTGGGCAAAACTGCTTGATTTTATGCTTTTGTTTTCCAATTTTTTATTTTATCTTCACAATAATAGAATGAAAGTTTATTTCCTTATCTTATTCTTAGCACACCACGTCTCGTTCTTGACAATGTCAAGGTCACGAGGTCAAGGTCACGAGGTCAAGTCTGAGGCAATGTTGCCCTAGGCTAGGCCGTGGTTCATAACATGCGTACGTGCATCATTACAACCAATAATTCCGACTGACTCTTAAGATTCCATAGATACATTCGCAAGAAAATCTATTCGTAGAGCTGGAGGATTTGATTCGAGCCTCATGGGTAAAAACACTACAAATTTTTGCTTGATGTTATGAACAAATTGTATAATTTTTAGGCTTTCTACTTATAACCTCATTACAACTTGATTGTCAATGGCAATAAAATATATATATCTTACCATAATTATTTAAGTCTTAATTATACAAAATATAAGTATGTTTATGTGTATTTACATAATCGAGCGTTTAGCGCGCGACTCTGATTCTAGAGGTCCCTGGTTCAAATCCCGTCGAGACCGGCAATCCTGACTGAAGTTTTTTCCGAGGTTTTCCTCGGTCGTTAATGCGAATGCAAGGGATTGAGTCCTATTAAACAGCCCTCGGACATCCCTTAACAATTGTCCTATCCGCAATATACCTAGTTCACCTGAAGAGGGGCATATTGCAGCCTATAAGTATCATATTTAATTCCCACGATTTTTTTTTGCAATGGTTATAAAATATCTATTATTAACCATAATTAATTTTAGTTTTAAATTAGTCAACATAATATATGTTTGTTGATATCTGTCAACGTGGATTAAGACGATAACTCTGCAAACTTGTCCAGTTATATCTGGTTAATAAGAAAGGTGGATGCGTAAACACTTAGGAAGCATTATATCATTAATACTGATAAAAACCTTGACAAAAAACCTCCAGTCTTGTCTTCCGATACCATGAATTGCACCAGCGTCTTCCGAGTAGGCTTGCCCGTGCTGCAGGCTGTGGTTTATCTACTAAGTGGTGGCGTGAGGTTTTGTCAGTTAATACGTGTGGCCATAGGACAAACAAGTTTTTAGAGGATAGTTTTTTTAGCATCCTCCCAGTGTAGCGTGAACGCAGCCATACTATAGTAGAGTATCAGATGACGTCACACCGACTGTCATGGCCGACTGGTGGACAAAAATATCATTGGCGCCATCTAAACACATGGTAACTTAAAAGGGGGAATTTTATAGAATATCCTCAAAGCTGAATAACATTTAGTAGTTCAAACCAATCGAATATGTATTCTGACGTTTTAGCCATTAAAAACAATGGAAATTTAAGCTAATTTTTTTTTCAAAAACAATTCAGAGCTGCGATCTTGTAAAAGCAGGTCTACTAAGGGCTGTGCCAGCTGGCTAGTTTAGACGCTTTAGAAATTGGCCTACCGTTTAGCTATCCGATATACTAACATTTTTTTTGTACAAACTACTAAATCAGTGTAGGCGATGAAAAATACGTGATTTCCTCCTATCCGCCTATCGTATCCATGTTAATATTGCATTCGTGGCCCATTATTCGCTCAAAGTTAGTAGGTAGACCTACTGCTTTACTTCCGCTCAATGAGGGTATATGGAAAACATGGAAGACTAGGACACTAGGAAAACTCTGAAATTTATAAATTGTATCGAAGCCAAGAAATAAAATGTCTTCTGGGATAGATGACATTCCAGTCGCGTTAATTAATAAATGCACCACACACATTGCTCTTCCGCTTACACACATATCAATGAGTGTCTAGAAAAAGGTGTATTCCCTAAAAAAACTTGATTTTAAATCTATTTTTAATGGAAATAAAACTATCTATCTATCTTCCCTAGACCCATCACTTTTCTGTCCGTCCGTCTGTGCGTGTGTCCCGTCTCACGATACAAACCTATGATTGACATGAGTTGACATCGCCTTCAACAAGGATGATACAGAATGTTTTGGTGACCCTGGGTTGGGACGGGGCTTAACCCGGCGCCTCCACCAGCACTGATCATTGTTACTCGAAAAGGTATAAATAAATAAATTCGTATTTTTAGAGACTACCCACTCAGTCACAACAGATTTTCAATGGGAGGCGTTTTGTAAGTCGAACAAGCCCACCATGTAGGCGCCGACACCGTCGACGAGCGAACAATGACTAATTAGAGATCGCTTGGTTTCCATTGTGCATTATATAGAGTAAAATTATATCAATTCAATAGAAGCATGAACTTTAACTTCTTAAATCTCAATTACTCCCATAATGAGGACGCAGGCATACTCATTTTACGCCCATACAAATTAATC
The DNA here is from genome assembly GCA_024449915.1 of Sweltsa coloradensis. NCBI lineage: Eukaryota > Metazoa > Arthropoda > Insecta > Plecoptera > Chloroperlidae > Sweltsa > Sweltsa coloradensis. Next base: position 8,695 of record JAMZAV010016064.1, on the reverse strand, counting down.
AGCGAATTTTAGTTGCATCTTTTTGTAATTTTACATAATTGTGTAAAAACAAATTATGGAAACATCTATAATAGGACTTTTTTATTAATTCATTACAGAAGATAAATAAAAAATAAATTTAATTTTCTAGAATTTAGAATCTGTCAAAATTGTAAAAAAAAAACTAAATACTCTCGCATATTCTGATTGATCTATGATAAATATAAAAAATTGATATGATAGAAGAGTAGGCCTACAGATGTCCTTCATTATCAAGGATGCCAAGTGTATACCGATGTTATGAGTTATGGCTTAATGGCAAGGAACGCGCCGTACATCAAATCACGCCTGCTTCCTTTTACTCCTTCCCTCTTTTTTTCTTTTTTTCATATTTTTCTTGTAAATTGTGAATTAATGATTGTATCCAGAAAGAACTAAAATGTATTCAGTATAAGACTAGGTTTGATAGAAGAAAATGCATAGCTGACCTTAATCCCGCCCAGACAATAAAGACGATTATCTATCTATCTCTTGAAACTCACACTTATCACACTTATTGTGATCCTTATCTTTGACAACAAATGTCCGTCTGAAAGTAAAGTGTTTGTCCTCGACCCCGTCATCTGCGCACTGTACAGTGTGCATCACAACTAACAAAGTCACCGCCTTCTTCTTCTTATTGTTGTTGTTATTGTTGTTGTACACGCACAGGTAATAACTCACCCAGATTCATGCCACGGTCGCGTCCAACACAGAAACTAACGAGTAACAGAGATGTAATCTGTGATAACGATGCACATTGAAGCATTTCTTGTGTCAGATTAAGGCCAAGGAGCATGGGAGCGTTTTTAAAAGCTCCAATCCACAACAGAGCAAGCTCTACAAATGCGATGTAGGCATATTAAATACATTCTAAGGAATACACATTTTTAATAAATAAATAAATCCGTTTAGAGTCTACCCACTCAGACACAACTGATTATCAGTGGGGGAGAGTAAACCAAAGCAACCAAGCCAACCCTGTAGAAAATAACAAACAATATAGCAAGAAAATCATTTGAATTCTATTCTTGTGAGTGAAAAGGTCTCATCGGAAGCAGCGAACTTTTCTTTTGATAAAACGACGAAAGAAAAACAAACCCTAGCGAAGACCAAGGACGATAGAGTTTCACGATCATCTGATGTTTATGAATAAAACGCAGTGACTCTGCCAATGTATTGTTACATGTTTCGGGCCTAGGTTGGGCCTAGGTCTAGTTCAAGCGTAAAATAAATTCATTTTTTATGATGCCCGCTGTAGGGTATGTACACCTGATTCAATTGTGAAGAAATGTCCGATGGCTATTTAAGAGGACTCAATTCCTTGAAAGAATGAGAAAGAAGAATTTCGTATTTTCATTACAAGCGTAACAGGCTATGGTGACAGAAAACGCTTGCTTAGTATGTATGTATACAATGTAACATGTCTGATGTCGATCAATAAATAATAATAATAATAATAGGTACAGCCGTACAGCCCATACTTTCTCTGTATCTACAGTCGCTACAGCCTGCAAGGATCGGCTACAATCTTTCTTTCTTTCTTTCTTTCTTTTTTAACATTTATCCAATACCTAGTTAAAGCCATAATATGCTTACATCTAAATGTTTTACAATTCTATTGATATATGATTAGCTTTTTGACATGAATGAGCAATATGGGAGTGTTTTTTACCACTTGAATATCACATTCAGCATTCTCTTTCTGCGTTTAGTCGATTTATTTATTAGTTTGTTACTATATCGGCCTACATTAATTTAAATATGCACTTCACTTTTTGAATCTTGTAACGGTCATAAGCATTAATCATAAGGGTGATTGTAAATTAATCGGCCAATCCACCCTTACCCTTTGAGTAAATACTTATGGCCATTACAAGGTTCAAAATGTGAAATGCATGTTAAATTAATGTAGGCCGATATAGTAGCTAACTAATAAATAAATTGACTAAACGCAGAAAGAAACTGCTGCATGTGATATTCAAGTGGTAAAAAACACTCTCGTGGCTCATTCATGTCCAATGTCTATATATTTTATTCTTATGTTAACAACTATGTGTTTTGTTTATTTTTCAACTGATCTTAAGCCTTAATCCTAAATAATTATACATGATTATTAATTCTACATCAATATGAAATCGTCAAAGTCGTTGTGAGACGAGTGAGCGAGCCATGGGTAGAGTACCCGGTAACATTCCATTTCACTCCCTTATCTCAGGCTGGATCAAGTCAGATTGGTTATTTCCTCCCTAGCCTATCATCGGGAGTGGCGCATTATGGCTTTACAGTTGACGCGCCTTGTACCAAATGAACTCCAACCCTTATCATTTATTCCTATGTATCAATCAACTTAAATGCATTGGAAGCAGAGATGCTAACCACAAGACCAACGAATCACACAATACATGCATAAGCATAGATATCTTAACACCTGTAGTAGACTAGATACGCAGTCTCCAATACCTCCGCACAGGCGCGAGCGTACCAAATTGAAGCGTCAATCTCACCCATTCAAGATGGCGGTTTGGCGTTTTAATTATGCTTTTTAATGCATATAAGTATTTTACTGGATTGTTTGATAATATGGTTTTATCTTGTGCAGCATGGTATTGAACAAACAGAAACAATGCAAATTTATTGCATAAGGGAATTTAGTAATCATTTGGTGTTAAAGTCTGATACGCTCACCTGCCAAACTACCGGCCATCTTTAAAAATATTTTTTTCGATTAATCGCTCCCATCTTATTAACATGCAAACTCACCCATTCAAGATGGCTTCCCATTGTCCCGGAAGTGGGCCGCTGACTGCTTGTCTAGCCAATTATATGGGATGTCTATGTGCATAAACCACCAATCGCCGATAAACAATACGAATATAAAATACTTTGCGCAGTGCGTTGATCTGTGAGGTCAACATGTGGTGCAGAATGGATGTGAAAATAAGATGGATTTGTCGATTAACCATTTCAGTCATGGCGTACATGATCATGGACATGAAATTCATAATTTAAATCGGGGTAAATTATTAAAGGTTTTTCAGTTTGACCACATAAAAAAAAAATGGGGTGAATTAAAAAAAACCATTTCAATGGGATGAATTGTACCTTATAAGAAAAGATTGTAAATACACATTCGCAAAAATTTGGAAAATTGTGAATATTTGGTTTGTCCCTGAAATGTAATATCATTGTAGTATTGCTGTTTTTTTTTGGATAAACAAATCTAGTCTAGGTGCCCGTTAGGGCGCCGCAGCCAAGCTGCGGTGCGCTACACACTCAAGCACCTTATACACCAAGCAGAGTTGGGGTGATTTCGAGGTGTTACCCAGCCGTCATGTAACGTGATGTGAACTTGAAAACTATCACAATCGAGGGGATTTAGGTACCTAACAACACATGCCAAATTTTATTGGGGTACGATTATTCCTTCTTGGTGAAAAAATGGCTTGAAACATGCTCAAAATCACTTTAAGGATGTTAGCTACTGCTACTGCTACTGCTAACATCTAATACGTCAGTTTCAATCGGCCCGCGATTCTGACCAGACGGGTGGGGCTACAATGTTCATATTTTACATGGACATTAAGGTTATAGTAATAAAGTCTCTTTTGAAAAAAAGAAGTTGAGCAAGTTTGCTGGAAGGCTTCCAAATAATGGTTTTAAAATAAGCCTTATACCCTAGGCATACAATCATCAAGTAACTATAGTTACTTGACACTTGTTGCGGTACAAGCAGAGTTAGGCGGGAAAGTGCGATAAGTAAACAAATATAGCGGACATTTTAAATTTTTCTTCTTTGTGTAACGAGAAAAGGTGTCATTATACTCTCATAAAACAAATCAGAAAACCCTCCCTGGCCTAGGCCCAGATGTAGAAAATTATTTATAATACAACAGTGTAGGTCTAAAGTTCCATTAGGCTATAGGACTAGATAAATAAATACTTACACTACATGTTTGACAAGCCCTAGGCCTTTCTTAGCCAACCCTAGGCCAGCACAACCTGTTTTGACACACTTCCCGTACAAATAACTAGTTTTGATTACTACAAGCCTAATGCAGACAAACAATGGTATGATAGTCCTAGGCTATTCCAAATTTACGGCAATAATAAGCCTTTTCTTTTCTATTAATCAACTCACGCAATCTCCTGTCACTTTTAATGAAAATGTAAAACAAAAGATGGTGAAATTTTAGTAGTATCTATGCTTTTGATTATCTGATGATTTACATGGCTGTGGATGCAGTGATTAGGTGTAAAATAACATTAGTTGTGCGTTTGTTGTTACATGGGAAATTTTAATTGGATGTGAGTTGCCTAGACTAACCAGTCCTTATACCGTCGTTATACCATGGTTATACCACCTATACCCAGGATGTACATGAATCCGGGCCTAGATATTTTACATCCTATTGTTATTGCTAATACCATAAAAATTAAATCAACTTTGATAAAAATATTATATTTTAACAAATAATTTTGTAATGGAACTTGAAAAAGTAATGAAGATCACACACATAACAAAAAACTTGTAGAAATACAGCCAAACCTTACACACTCAAAAGGAATGAGATCTAAAAAAAAGGGCCAAGCTCATTTACCCTTCCACATTTGCGCATTCTTAATTCATAAACGTACAAGTGTCCCATAACAGCATCCTCGAAAAGCTTGGCAAAATAGAATTTGCGTGTTTACGTTTAAATTAATTAGAAAAAAGAACTTGGATAAACTATTACGTTAAATTAATAATCGCAAATTCTATTTTGCCAAGCTTTTCGAGGATGCTGTTATGGGACACTGTAACGTTTATGTGGAAGGGTAGATGAGCTTGGCCCTTTTTTTTAGATCTCATTCCTTTTGAGTGTGTAAGGTTTGGCTGTATTTCTACAAGTTTTTGTTATGTGTGTGATCTAAAATATACCAACAATTCAATAAAAAATCTTTTTAGAAATGCACTTTAAATGCAATTTAAATTTGAACTTTCATTGTAGCTTTAGTTAAAATCCTAAGTTTGGTCCCAAATTCCTTAAAAATCATGCCCTAAAAAAATATTTAAAATATCAAAATTCTCAGAAAAAATGAGAAAATTGAAATGTTTGCTGAAAATTACTTTATGAAGATCAATTTAATTCGTGACTTAGAGGGTTTTTAAGCAATTTTTAAAATGGACATCTTACATTGTAAAAAGTTGGCCCGAGCTCACCAAACACGATTTCGTTTGCATATTCGTGCGTCATGGATATTTATTATATTGGCTCTTTTAGTCATATTCCCCAGAAGTGAGGTTATTGTTTGTGTTCATACGTGTGCATGGGCCAAAACTTTTGCCCGTGAGGACGAGGAAAAGCTGAAGCTTCAGACTGACAATAACCCCCGTCTAGACAATACAGCACAGCCGTCTCTGTTGACTCAAACAGTTCACACATTTGTGACAAGGGTATTGTTGTGTGTTCGCAGTGTTAATGTGGCGGCATTCCTTGTTCGTGTTTGTTCGTGTTTGTTCGTGTTTGTTCGTGTAGCAAACAGCCGAGCCAGGCTCTATCATGCGCGACTCTGATTCCGGACGTTCCGGGTTCAAATCCATTCGACAACGGCGATCTATCGGAGAATCTATGAAAAAAACATATTATTCGAAAGACGAGTACTTTGATGATTTTAATTTTCTATAATTTAATTTTCTATACAATCAAGCAATTCAATTTCAGTTCGCTTTATTCAACTTTTTATTCCATGAAATAATTGAAATTTAATACACTTTGTTAAACTTCATAAAATAATTTTAATGTAAATGTTTACTTAATGTTATGGTATTATGCTATTCGGTAAATCTATATTTCGAATTTGCTTGATTTGATGTGTGCTGTTGATGGGAGAAAAACAGGATTAAACCATTCAATGCAGTTGTCTGTAACGTATGTTTGCAATCCTGAATCCTATCTTGCCAAGTTTGTTCCTAGTTTTTCCTCGCTCGTAAGTACGAATGTAACTTAAGTCACCATCTGGACTATACTTCAGTTGGTATCTCGTAGCTAAGTAGCCAATGGAAACATAGTTTAATTAAAAAGCTTGAGTTTTCTTTAAATCACAAATTTCCCCAACTCCAAAAATAATACTAGCTACAGGGTTGACAGTCCGCTTGAAACTAAAAGTCCCAGCTAAAAATCAGTTCTGTGACTCTAGATACGTATTTATTTATTAATCAACTAGCTTACTCGCCGCGCGTTGCTGTGACGTATGCCAGAACCCTTACGATGTCGAAGTCAATTCATTGGTGAGTCCTCTTTGCAGGCACCGATCACCACGTGGAGGAGTTACAAGTTACAGCAAAATGAGTAGTATAGAAACCTTCCCCGTGAAAAAATACATATATGTTCAAAATATATATATATATGTTGTTAAGTTTCATGGAGATCGGATGAATGGTGTAGTAATGCATAAAGGATAAACAGACAGACAGACATACATTCGTTTTTATGTATATAGATAGATAGAATATATATTTATTTAGACACCTGAAGAGAAACATGCATTGCACCTTTGGCAAGATGTCCACAAGTAATTTAAATTTGAGTTCAAATTTACAATTTTGGGTACATAAATGTAGTATTTGATTTTTATTGTTTTATTTTCGTTTAATATTGTTAAATACGTGTTAATATTGGAAGAACCGCCGCATTCCGGCTGTGTTTGCCAAGGGAAGAGGGTTCAGTATCTCGCTCAGTTAACGACCAGTGTGACCCTAGATTGTTGACCGAAGACACGAGACCCTAGATTGTTGACTGAAGACGCTCTCGAGGACGCGATCAGCTGTTGCGGAGATGACATTCGTAACTACGAACTAATTTATTTTATAAACATTATTCGTCAAGTGTGAAGGTCACAGGACAATACACGAGCGTTTCTTTATGTGTTTATTAAAGTATAGCCCCCGACTCTGATTCGAGAGGTCCCGGTTCGAAACCCGGTGAGACCGACAATCCTGACTGAAGGTTATTTACGAGGTTTTCCTCAGTCGTTAATGCGAATGCAAGGGATTGAGTCCTCTTATACAGCCTCGGGACATTCCTTCCCAATTGTCCTATCCGCACAAAAACCCAGTTATGAAGAGGGTCACACCCCTGACTGTCTGAATTCACTGACCCCCCGAATAAATTTAGCTCGGTGGTTTTGTTTTTTTGTTTATTTGTCTGTTTGTTTGCTCTCAAACGGGCAACGGGCATATACGATCTTGATGAAAATTAGACGGGACCTTCGAAATCTCTGAACTTAGACTTGCTACGTTTTTTGGTACAATCGAAGAAATATTTCTCATCAATATCGTACTTTTCAGATTTTTTTTCGATTTTTAGTGCGATTATTTTCGTGACATTTGGGCCGATGCTGACCAAACGGGTGGGGGCTACAACATTCATATTTTACATGGACATTAAGGTCATGGTAATGTATTGCTTCTGAAGAAAAAAGTTGAAAAAGTTAGCCAGAATCCATAGAATAAAGGTTTTTAATATGAGTTTTTTTAGGTTTAAATAACAATTAACGATCGACAATAGAAACTTGACAACAATCACCTACAATGCTTCAAAAAGCACTTTCAAAAGAAAAGTGGTCCTCGCCAACTAAAAACTTATTAAAAGCTCATCCATCAACCGCGGGCGGGACTTAGCGTTTTCCTAGTACAATAATGGTTTATTTCCTCTTTTAGCCTTCAACCAAGAGTTACTTCATTGATTGATTGAAATTGCTTAAAAGTCTCATATTTATGCACTTTGGCTAAACAGGACGATGGGTGGTGATAGTTGAGGATGAAGTACGAACAGAAGGGAGGAGGGGAAACCCGGTACCGGCACGTTAGCCTACTCCTTTCGAAAAGTACCAAGGGGACCAACGGCTTAACGTCCCATCCGACAGGACGGTTTTAACTTTGACAGTCATATAGGTTCCTCCACTAACCCGGACTGCCGAGCAGACGTAAGGAGAAAGAAGCCGTTACACTAGCTTTTCGAACCCTCCATCTGCTCTTACCAGCGGTAACGTGAGTTTTCAGGGTAGAGCGGTCACCCACTCTACCCATGACCACGCCCCCATTCTGCTTAACTTCGGTGTTCGAGTGGGAACCCGGGTTTAAAAGAGCTCGGCTAAACCGCTGGCTGGTTACTTCAATAACAATATAACAACAGACTTATGCGTAACAAGCAGGACTCTCATTCAGAAAAATCCTGAGATCGAATCCTCTTTGACAGCCCCCGGACATCATTGTACAGAATTCCTGAATAACGTTGCAAAACCAACATGTTACAAAATTGTTCAGTAGTGATGAAAGTGTCTAACAACTCTATACAAATGATGTGCAGCATATTATATATTAATTTATCATAACCAATGAACATTTTGGGGTAGTTATATTAAATAAATGTATAATATTTTATTGTACGTTATTTGTTAATTTGTTTAACACTTCCATCGCTTTTCCCTACAATAATTTTTAAAGTGTGGTTGCAACGTTGAGGCGTTCGATTATTCCAATCCGTGGTTCACTGTTTTCTATATCAATATTCGCTCGTCTTTGGTGTCTGGCCGACAGGGTTGGCTTGGGCCTCTTTAAATTTAAATCTTCTACTGAAAGTCAGCGTAGTGTGGGAAGACTAATAACAGTATTGTTTTGTTTAAATTAGAATAA
>JAMZAV010016063.1:0-11392 GCA_024449915.1 Sweltsa coloradensis | reverse complement strand
TAACTGATTGCTATTGACTTTTTTCAAAATGCAACTTGGACCAAAAATTATTAATCCAAAAAAAAACAAGCTACAATAATTAATGTTCCAATACCCAACCACGCACACAAGTCACGACATTTTAAATACTTGTGAAATTTGCGTATTTAATTTTAAAAGGTGTAATATTTTTTTAGTATTCGAAAGCAAATGTTTATTTTCCAAAATTTTCCGTAGTAGGTATCATTTTTTTTATAAAGTATAAGTAAATTTTATTGTTAATAGATTTTTCCTAATTTTATGCGATAAACAATTAATGTGGACTATAGTGGCATGATTTTAGATTTGAAACCCGGAAAAAATTAGGAGAAAGCTGATTTTTTTCAGGATCATTCAAGAATGTTGTTTTATAAAACATACTTCGGGTCCCCCAAAAAATCCGCCATGTGCGTTAGCGGCCATCTTGTAAAATGGCGGAAATTACAGTTTTTCACTTAAACTCAATTTGTGGATTCTGTATACAACTTACAATTAATGAAACACGTCTATTTAAAGCTTACTGTATGGACTATTAATAAACATGGCAAATTTAATGTTTAATATAATACTGAAGCCATAATATGTATGAATCCGATCGAGATTATAATATATTTAAAAATTAATTGTATTTTGATGGTTTGTGGCTAAAATAGTTACATTTTTCTATTTATCTTCTATAAAAACATGACGTACATATTGTGCTGAGGGCACCTGCAAAATTGTATTTTTGTACGTTAAAAAGTGACTGACACATGAATTATTGTGTCCGGGGGCGTGACGCGGAGGCTGCCGCCTCTGACGTTGTGGAGTTTCGCGCGCAGCATGGCTTACTAGACTGAAGTGAGTGACTCACAATTAAATAATTTCACATCAATTTAAAGGTAAGCTATGGACATTTATAGAAATTAGTAGTTACAGCCTTTTTTGCATTTTTGAATCGCAACAAAGAATAATACTATTGTATATTATACCTGTTGAAGAGGTATGAATCCGATCGATATTATAATATAATATAGAATAACTGTATGATGATATTTTGCGGCAAAAAATAGAAACATATTTCATATTCATCTTTCTATAAAAACGTGACATACAAACTGTACAGAATATACTAATAATAAAATATATAAGTGCATATTAATAAAATAATAACACAAAAGTAGCGTCATTAATGTGCACAAATGTGCGGGAAGATCTTCGCTGAATATGATAAGTTTTATTCAAAATAAACTTATTTCACTAATGATTAGTTCAGCTGACATTTCGTATACTTCATTATTACCTTCATCGGGTTCAAATTCTTCGTCAGACGGTCTCCAGCATAAGCACTGTTTATACATGATATTCATCTTAATTGTTGACAAATTTCTTAACAATACAGTCCACCACGACGATATCCACATTTGCCACTACAATCAATTTTTACGCGAGCACGAGATCAAGGACAGTAGATGATGTCGTGCAGGATGTTTGATGTTTATTGGGTTTAAGGTCGCGTCAACCGTTATGTCATATTGCGCCTCCTGTGTTAATGTATTTTTTTTTTAGTTATTTTTTAACTTTATATTTTCCAAAAGGCGAACGTAAGGGGTGAACGTAAGGGGTGACGTGGGGGATACGCGGGTGGACGGGCCCTTGTGCAGGTCAGAACCAGCCACAAGCAAGGGGAGAGCATGGGAGTAGTTTTTAATGTTGGAATTAGCCGGAGTGTTTTATTAGCGAGTGTCATCCCCAATGTAGGCAGAAGCTCATGTCCCAGCCTCATGCCCAACCAAGTCAAACTTGGCTCCAACAATTTGGCTTTTAACTCCATATAGATCCATATATCCATCCATATACTTCTATTACATCCTCTGGTGACACTTCGATTACGAGGAATCTATTGTGGAGACTCTGAGCTCTCCTACGTCCTACTGTTTAGAAGCACAGTTACCATGTCGACTTGTGTGAAAAAATGTGCTCGCAAAGCACGTGCATGTGCATGACCATGTAACATGTGGCACCAACACACAACAAGGGGCACACTTTCCCCAACACAAAACCACAACAACAGTCACTTTGGTATAAATTCTACTCAAAAGTTCATCGAGTCCACTCCCTGCCATAGCCAACTGCCCCTTATACGAGTACGACATCAACAGATAAAATTTTTCCAAGTCGTACACACTACTGACAACACATTCATTTCCCGAGAAAGCCACTATATCTGTCGCCGTAATAAACAACGGTTGGTCAAATGTTACAAAGCAGTGTTTCTGTGATCCTGTGGACCCTGATCCATGGAAAATGTAGAGCTGTAGAGATGGTACTGAGATCTGTAGGTTCATAAAAAATTGCTGTTTCATATGACGCAAAATCCTTACATAGCATTGTCATCATCTATGTAATGCAGGTTTGGGAATTGCTTGAAGCCATGTGCCACTGATCACAGAGAATCCTATACTAATGCAAATGGACTTGATCCTCAACATTAATTTCCACTTGTTGATGTCTCTCATCATTTGGGCGGAGCCCAGGGTTGTTTGTACTAGGGGTATACCTTTAAAGGCACTTTCCCGATCTCTTCTTTGACTGAGACAGAAGGAGGATCTAAGATACGATGAATGTAGTAGTCCATGTTTACATTCTCCCCAGGTTTTTAATACACTTGAATTTTCCCCATAAAACGAAATGTTCCATGACAATTCAACGTGCGAACTGCGAATATTAATGTCAGCTTTGTCACACAAAGTTTGCACAAATGCGTCTGAAGTCTACATTTAGTGCACCATGTTGAAGAGCAAGAGAATTCGAATCTACCAATTTTTTATGATATGAGGCACATAATCCTATGTTGAATACCATATCAATAAGGTGTTTGGAACCTAACTTTTGACGTAAAAAAGACAGCAAGTCCAACCTAAAAGGAAGATAAAATAAAACGAGGTCTCGTTGCAGATTGCATGCTCCATGGGGTGGCGATACTATTACGATCTGTAGTATATGTAGTAATTCCCCCCCACCCCACCCCAACCCCTCCTTAATTATCCGTCCATAAGAGACTGAAGAGAAGGAGGTACAATGTCAATGGTAGTGCCTTCTCAAGTCTCAAGTCTCATATTCAAATTTACATATATTTGTTTGTTACTGAATATCCTTCATATACAAATGGCTGTGGCAGCTTCTACAATCCGTAAGCGTTCGTCATGTACATAGTTCTTCTACTAGATTACCAATTGTTACGATACATTTTATTGCATGTATCATGAAAATTGAAGACAACAATGATACTATTTCCTGGCAATTCTGTCACTGCAATATTGTCTTGAAAAGGCGCAATTAGTTCCCTTTATAGATATTTGACAAGGTATAAAATTTGTACTTTCACAAAATTCACCTAAAAATTTACTTCATAATTCTGACAAAGAAAACTTTAATATAAGATTATCAGGCATGAAAAATTTCAGAGCGATTGAAAAACCTACGCTGTACCAGGGTCAGCACACCTGCGAGGAACATCATTGTTTTCAACTTTAGAACATTGTAAATATCATTGGTGATGATAGCGATCTTCTATCTTCTTCAATACACTATTCACTCTTGCTAAAACTATAAAAACCCCACTCATCATTACGATTCGGGTACATGGTGTATTTCTTTAGTTTAGTTGACACAAAGTGTTGATGTTTCTGTGATCTTCAGACTGTTTTTTTTTTCATGACTATCACTAGCAGTCTAGCCACAGAACAGATAGTTACTTTAAAATCGTATTCGCCACGACTGGTCGAAGTCGTTGAGAGCAATCATCGCGGGCTGTACAAATGACTGAATTTAGTGTATATAAACGAAATTTAATAGTAATTGTTACATATTATAGTGCTTTCAAATACTTGGGCCCATCACTGAGACAACATTGAAAGTATAACACAATGTAAGTGCATACTTACAGCAAAAAAGTGGCAACATTCAGACTTGATAATATAAGACGAAAATAAATAATTATTTAAAATCATCATCAGATACACTTCACAAGACACAGACGTATAGTTTTGTTGTTGTAAATGTAACTAAGGCCTAAACTGGATATACAAACCCGTGGTTGTTACGTACATGCATCACATGAGTCACTCACTACAGTTACTAGTAAGCCTGCTGCGCGCCGGGGCTCCACATGCATCGTCAGAGGCGGGCAGCCGCCGCGTCACACGCACGTGCACAATAATTCGTTATGTAGTCATTTTTTAACGTACTAAATACAATTTTGCAGGTGTACTCAGCACAATATTACGTCATGTTTTATAGGAAGATAAATATGAAAAAAGTAACTATTTTAGGCCACAAAACAGTAAAATACAATTTTAAATTTTGAAAATATATTACAATCTCGTCGGATTCATACCTATTATGGCTTCAGTATAATATATAACATTAAACTTGCTATGTATATCAATTGTCCATAAAGTTAGCTTTAAATAGACGTGTTTCATTAATTGTAAGTTGTATACAGCATTCACAAAATTTAGTTTTAGTGAAAAACTGTAATCGCCGCCCTTTTCCAAGATGGCCGCTAACGCACAAAGGGGGATTTTGGCGGACCCGAAGTATGTATCAAAATCAATATTCTTGAATGATCCCGAAAAAATCAGCTTTCTCCTAATTTTGTCCGGGTCGGTATAGGAAAATTGGGTTTAAAAACATGCCACTATAAGTAAGTTCCAGCTGAACTGCGGGGAAAACAGCATTACGCAGATTTAATATATTATTATTATATAAACACCTGTGTAACCGATTTGTTTCCATATTTTTACATTGTCTGTCTGTTTGTTCCAGATCTTTTTATTGTACTACTTTCTTTACTGCACACTAATTATTCTCGTTTTATAGTGTGAAAATTTCATCGTAGTAACTAGTAACCGTTTAAAAAAATTTGCTTCGGAAATTATATGAACCTTTTCCGCCATCAGGGAACTCAGGTCATTCAAAACCCAAAAATATAATTATCAAAAAAATTTCAGAGCAAAGATAATAGCAAAGATAGAGCAAGTTTGAAAGAAAAAATTACATTTGAATTTGATAAAGTTCTTAACTGACTATCTATGGTTGCCCCATTCCAAAGCAAACCCGCTAGTTGGGCGCCACTGGTCAAAACACGCGGGCTTTTTGAATGGGGTTTTGGGTTTGAAAGTCCCCCGTGCGGTGGGGAAACTTCTCAGACGTCTGTGAAGGGAAAGGGCTGCCTCTCTTCGGGGGTTGGCGAGGCGGGGGCGGGGGGCGAGGGGTTTAGAGCAAAAAAGGGTCTTCTTCTAAGGCTGATATTAAGATTCAAAAAAAAAGGCCCACCATTAAAAATATCTCTTTTGTGTCGAAACTTTTCAACACCTAATTTAGTTTACAATTGTTGTTCCAACACACCGCTTCCTTCTCAGTTCTGTCTACCTCACAATAAAAAATCTAAATTGTTGAAAACTTTTCGTTTGTAAACTGACAAAAATTGTTTGAAAGCATTAATTATAATATTTTTTTTTTAATTACACGTTGGGCGTACATTGAAATGAGACACAATCTGTCCCTTTGGGGGCAAATACACAATAAATTTGAAATTTATACTTGCTTTTTTTTAAAAACGAATCTGTTTGTTTAAACGTTTTTTTTAGTGTTTAAATTTCCCATCGGTTTCCTTTAATTTTTTCGCACTTTATTAAAAATAAAATTTGGGGGTTTTTCGAGAATCCCTTTTGTATACTTTTTTTAAATGCTCTAACTTTCCGAACGAACCCAAGGCATTTGACGCCGAAAAAGAAAAAATAAAAAAATGCTTTATAATCATTTATACATGTGATTGTAAAGTTTGTTCGGCTACCGGTAAAAAAACCCCACAAAGATCGATTCCTCCGAGGGGCTGTTTTTTTTGGCGACACAAAATAGTAAAAATTCTGGGAAAAAATTACTCCACGGGGATTGAAAACCCCTCGTTGCCCCACCAAAATCCGTGTTTCAAAGATTCACCAAAGGGGGCTAAAAAAAATGGGAACTAAAAAATATAAAAGGGGGGTTTCCTGAGAAAATTTGGCACCCCATACAAGAAAATTAAAGGGAAAACCAAAACGTATTGCGACCAAAAAGGAACAAGGGAGAGGTTTTCTTTCGATGGGACTTTAGACCGAAGGTGATGGAATGAATAACTGGATTGATTCGGAAAAGGAAATGACCTGGAAATTTTAAAGACATGCTCGAAAAATTTTTTTTCTTTTTGCCCTTTGATTTACACCCGTCTTCGAGTGTGTTTTTCCCTAAATTACCTTCAATTCCACGGAAAGGGGAATCATAATCCCCACAACCCGCACTAAAAATTAGGGTAAAACAAACACTTTTATGTTCGATTCTTATTTGATATATATTGGAAAAAACATTTAAGTGAAAACCAATTTTCTTTATATTTTTTGTTTTTTTTTTAGTTTATTCATGTGGGGGAGAACTATTTGTTAAACATGTTTTTTTAAATTTTCGATTAGTTTTACTTTACAAAGTGTTGGACTCAAAGACATCGCTCAGGCGAAGAGTTGGGTTATACTTTCCACAGGGGTTCACAAAAATCACAACTTGGGTTGTCTATAATATGCTAGATATAATGCGAAGCTTTTCAACTCAGCCTTGGATATTGCGAATATGATGCTTCTTGTAATGGTTAAAAGCAGATCCTCAAAAAAAAGAATGGCCCAACTTTCCTCTATTTGTAAACAAATCAGACAGAACCTTGTCAGGGGAAACAAAACGTAATACTACCTCTTTGGGTATGAAAAAATCCCAACGAAAAATATTTTCTCAAACCCCACAAACCCCCTTTGGGGGGTTCGAGTATAATAAAAAGTATGACGCACTAAAAAAATGAATATGTATAATCTTTATAAACTTTTTCAAAAGATCAATCCTACTAAGAATGTTAAATCCATGGACAAAAAATTTTCGGAATCATAACTGTTCTTTCTGAAACATTTGTGCAGCATGGTATATTATTTGGGGATATAGGACACAAACGCGCTTTTAGGGGAAACCCAACAAAAAAGCCGTATGTCAATCGAAGGTAATGTCCGGTTTTTATCGTAAATTGTTATCATTCTCGCTATGTTTATACAAGAAAATGTAGAGTACACAGATGTTTTTGTGGTCGTACAGAAAAGATTTGGCTACATAGGAGGGTTTGTCATCGCTCATAAAAAACAAAGGGGGAAATCCCTTTATATCTTGAGAGTGGCCAATCGTGACATGATAACAGGGGTAAATGACTGAAATCACATTATTTCTTATTGAACCCCTTTTTTTGTTGTAAAGCCTTTAAAATAATAGCAAAATATTTAAAATAGACTTGTAGAAATTCAGAAAAATTAAAGCTATCAAGCTTCAATTAATAAATAATATGGCACAATAGCACACTTTTTAAATGATGCACTTAATTTCCAAATAAAACAACCGAATATATGAAAGTTTAAAAAAATTAAAAAAAAAAAAAAGTTAACAAATTTGGTGAAATTGAAAATTCTTCCTATGGGGGTTCAAGCTAAAAAATTTGTATATTCCACCTCGCAAACACACACATCAAACAGCAGTAAGAATGGTGTATATTACTCCCCGAATCCGGGGCGAGCTCTGGAAATCGTCGTCAAAGACATTCCCCCCTTCCCTTTGACCCTCCCCGACGAGATGACAATGACACAACGAACGATGATAAGAGTGACGACCGCGACGTGAAAAACCCCCTTTTCCTCCCCTGACCCTGACTGGTTCGAAACCCGCATGCCCCCCCCCCCCCCCCTAGAGTATGCTTGTAAATGGTGCATTATGACCTAACGGTTGACGCGTCCTTATCCAAAAAAACCAAATATAAAAATGGCGAAAATACCCAAAAAAAACGAGTTTCATTTTCAAAGTCAAAACAAAAATTTTTCTTTTGTTTTTATTTGGAGAGGGGGGTCGCCTTCCGGGGGGAAAAACCCGGGGGGAGGGGGTTCCCCCCCCCCCCCCCCTAAAGTATTCACCAAAAAAATTCTGTATCATCCTTATTGAAAGGACAAAATAAAATAAAAAATTACGATTTGTTTGTGTAAACTTGCCCGGGCAGGGAGTACGAATCACCCCTCGGGGGAACAACACTCACCAGTCAGCTTTTTTCGTCACTCGGCAGGTCGGTTATGTTTTCCGGTTTTAAATGTATCAACAAATGGAACCCCCCCCCCCCCCCGGACCCCGACCCCAAAAATTCTGAATAAACGATTTCTCAAAAAGTAGAATAGACTTCATTACACTTTACAACAACCGCACCTAACCCGATGTATCGCAAGTGGTAACCAATGAATGTGTAGTTGGTTTATCCTGGAACATATTAGTTTATTGCTTGGAAAGTAAATTTTAAAAAACTAATAAATTTCCCTTTTATTATGACTAACTTTTTTTAAAATTTTACTTTTTTTAACTATTTTTAAAATTTTTTTTTTTTATACAAACTCAAATTCAATTCTTTAATTGCATTATCACAGGCGGTGCAATATGACTGAACCGGTTTTAAACCAAAGATGTTGGAAAAGTATATATGGCCCCTTGAAGCGCCCCAATTCTCACGTCATTCGTTTTTTAGGGTATTTGCCATTTTCGCTTGGCCAGTAGTAACGACCATTTTTCGTTAATTGACTTGAACATGAACAAAAACAGAAAAAAAATCTAAACTACGGGGTAACGGGATAAGGTTTTTTACAATTTCCTACTCGGACAAAGTCACAAAACTTTTGTAGCTACTATAAAAATAAAAAAGGTTTTTTTACACAAAGTTTTAACTGTGTTCTCAAGGGCGAGGAAACAAAAACGACAAAAACTAGCTCTGTGAAAAATAATTTAGGGGCCTAAAAAATCGAACTAAAGTAAAATTAATTAATCAAAATCGTCCCTGGGCCCTTTCACAAAATGATGGTACATTGCCCTGTGTCCCTGGATATAATTAAAGAAAAGGGAGTAATCAAAACCCCCCCCAACTCGAACCTTGAAAAAAACAAATACAATTTTAAAAAAAAATAGAAATTCAGCCCCCAAAACCCTTTATATGCAAATACAATTATTACTATTTAAAAAAAATTTAAAGGGCTAAAACCCTCAAGCTAAACGACCTTTTGTTTACTTGGTGATGTTTGGGTTGGGCCCCAATCCTGTATTGTATATTACGTATTGAGCCGTTTGTTTATTATTTTTTGTTTCCATTTCCTTCTTCCCCTCCTAGATTTCCACAACACAATGTTACCTCCTCCAAAAACGAAGACGTTGAGTGACAGTGACACGAAGAGAGCAAAAAAGTGATTGCTTTGTTGGGGACCACATTTTTCAAAATCTTTGCAGAAGAGAAATGACAGGGGGTGCCGCGGTCTTATAAAATTTGGGGGTTCTGAACCCACCCAAAAATGAATGGGGGATGAAAAACCCCATTGGCGGTGGAAAGACAGGTCCATTTTGGGTAGGTCATTTCAAAAAACTGAAAACCCCTCGTAGAAATTTGCTAAAAAAACAAAACAAAAGAGGGTCCGTATTTTTTATAGCCTATTTTTTACTGATAAAGTTATTTTTGTTATTCGCTGAATGGCTTCTTTTTATAATATTAAATAACATTTTGATTAGCGGTGCATTTCAAGAAAAATTAATTAACACGGTTTCCCAATAAACACGAAACCCCTTAATGAACTATTAATGAGACCCTTCGATATTTTGTATATCAATAAATTACTAACGACGCCTTTTGTCCCGAGGCCCAAATACTAGATCCCGAATCATTGATTATTTTCAAAACTAGTATAAAATACAACGTTAACAAAAAAATAGATTACCTATCTCATTCGATAATTGAAGTACTGGGATACACTCCTAATGCGCTTCAAATTTTTTATAGATTATTTAATCTCACGTTACATTTTCCAATAATTTCAAGCAAGGCGGGAGCGGTTTAGTTGCCGGCCTTCAATTCAGCTTTTACACCTTTCAGTATTGAACTATCCCCGTAAGAACGTCCCCACAATGTATTAATGTGATTTCATATCTTAACTGTAACAATTGCTTCAATCTGTTTCAAAGTTGCATTTTGTCTTTCCCGGGGTTGACTGGTGGGCGAGTTTTCCCAAAAACTGCCACTCCAAGCGGCGAAACGCTCCATGCGGACGATTTTTTTCTTCCAATTTGAGAAAGAACTTTAATTGTACCACCCAAACGGGTTAAAAATATCATAAAAATTTAAAAAGCATTCAACTCTACAATAAATGCAATGCCTGCCCCAAACTCTTTTTTTTTAAATTTATTCATAAAAGGAAAAAACTGTTATTAAAAAAATGTAATTAATTTTTTTTTAAATTTCATTTACAATAAAAAAAATTTAAAAAAAAAATCTTTTGTCAGACACTAATTTATAGTTTTTTAAAAAAACGTTGAATCTCGTTTTTGAATTTATTTTGCTCTTGTTATCGTCTAAGTAGTCAAATGTGCAGATGTTAATTAAAGTGAATATTATGGCTAATTCGAATTCTAATAATTCAGTTATGATAGATGAAAGGTTAATTTTTTTCTTTCTAAAAAGCCAAAAAAGGACTTTATCTTTATTAATTCCCAAAAAACAGAATTTTAAACCAATGCAAGGGAAAAATGTTGCATTTCCCTTACCCCTCTAGCGGGGGGCCCTAGTGCTCGCTAAAGCGTCACCTTAATAAATTTTCTAAAGACGATGATGTGGCAAAACTACAGAATGTGTCGTCGATCCGCTATTTATGTCATCCCTATTTGGGGTTTTACTTGCATGGCACAAAAACAATATTCTCAAAAAACAATGATGCGTGATTTGGGTAACCTTAAAAAAAAATAAAGACTTGTCACGCATACGTTGCGGGGCCCAGCTTTTCACACGTGCGTGGGCCCTTTAGAAAAATATTTACTATTGCAAAGAAATGTTTCTGTGGAGGGGGGGGGGGACGTGTGGACTAAATTTTTTGCTTACCACTGTTCGATGGGACAAACAAAAACTAGATTTATATATTTTTATGTGCAATGAGGTATGCCCAAGCGAATACAGTTTTTTACAATGATCGGGTTTAGATTTTCTCAGTGAATGACCTTTAAAGTTCTGATTTTTTGGGGGGAGTGCCCCAAAGTTTACCATTTGTATTTGATTATATCACACTTAAATATCACACCCCCAATAATAAAAATATAACTACCAAATGACCAGTTCTGACGCCGTCTCCAAAGCTCATTGGTAAGAGCATCCGCCCCAGCACCGGGGGGGGGGGGTTGGGGCCGGGGTTTAAACCAAAGGGGGACCGTACCCGGGGTCAAAATTCCAAAAATAAAGGGGAACAATTTTTTTTAATTTTTAAAT
>JAMZAV010016062.1:0-11855 GCA_024449915.1 Sweltsa coloradensis | reverse complement strand
AAAAAACCCCTTTTAAAACCCCCAAAACACAAAAAACGGGAGTTTTTTAAATACTATTGTGTTGTTTTTTTTGTTGATGCTCTACCCCAACATCATATAAAAAAATAATTCCCCAAAGGAAGGTCAGTAGTAACAATTTAAATTTTTTTCAATAGGCCTAACTATAAACCGTAAAAAAAATACTTTTGTAAATAAAAAAACGCGAAAAATGCGAACCAAATACACGCAACAATTTTTTTACCAACCTTTGGGTTTTTTGGAAAAGAAGCATTTACTTTCAAAACAGAATTTATTGATTTCAAATAAAAATTAAAAATTTTGCGGTCATTAGTGTTGAAGTAGACACTAGATGCGCTAAAAGCGTAGGATCAATTTGTTGACTGAGCAGAAGTGACCGGCAACCAATTAATTTCCCTTCTGACGCTAGGTTGGGGACTATCAGTGTCACAATAGCGCGCCTAAGGTGGGGACCTACAAGTGAGCAGGCTGAAGCGGAAAAAAGTATTACTCGAGAACACTAGTCACCCAACGGTTTGGGTAAATGCGAAGTACAATTCGAATTATGTTAACGTTGAAGTTTGTTGTGCTTAAGTCCTTTTGAGCACAAAAGGCATTAAAGACGAGGTGGGGAAGGGGCGATGAGGACTATTTAAAAAAAAAAACAAGCCTTTTTGGGGATTCGAACCCACGTCCTCGTAGAGCCATATGCTTTGGAAAAGCGCCTTTTAGTATTTTAGTGCCCCCGGGGGACGGCTTATATCATAAAATTTTTTGGAGAGCGGCTTTTAGAACCCAAATTTTAATATAAAAAAAAGGGGTCCCCTACCTCAACGGAGATTAAAATTTTAAACAACCAAAAATTTAAAAAACCCTTTCCCGTGGGGTTTTCAAACCCCGAGTCCCCCATTTTTCCGGGGTGGACGCCTTAGCCAACTAGACCCCCCAGCGGTAATTTTTAAACTTTTTTATTGTCGTTACTTTTATAGAACTGAATGGATGGAACAAAAAGCTTTGAAAAATGTTGCTGTGAAATTTCCAAACAAAAATTATTTATAATATCATTTACCTTACGCAGGTATATGAGCGAGGGTATATTTCTCGATTTGGATGGTCGGGAAACACTTTAATTCCTGGATTGTATTAAATATTAACAGTTCCACCTACGGGAGTGTTTCCCGACCATCCAAATCGAAAAAAATAAATAATAATATAATAACGTACATTCATAACGAACTTTGTACAATGGAAAGAATCTGTTGCTAGCTGCGCTCCCTCTTCCGGGCTTATGAAAAGGTACACACGGCACTATTACAACAGTCGAAACGTCAAGTAACAATCACTACCACATGGATAAGCTACATCATTCAAAACTCAAATTTTCAAAAAAATAAATTGAGTGAACTGTCAAACAATTATGATTAAATTTCTCGTGGAAGCCTAGCCAGGGTGCAACGCAAGCCCCCAACTAGATTGGAGTTCGGAACAATTGTGAAGGGATGCTCGAGGACGCAATCCCTTGCGGAGTAAAACTTGATTCAGGATTGCCGGTCTCGAGGGGATTTGAACCCGGGACCTCCCGAATCAGAGTCGACACTGTCGGTAATAATATTAATGTTTATCGAATAGGATGTTGATATTTCTTGTTGTCATATTCACTTGATCTCGCGGTGATGTGATGTACATCTCGTGACTTATCCTTAGGCCCTGAGACATGTTGGTAACCGTCGTGCCGATGACCACAAGTTATAATAGAAACCTTCCTCGGTGTATCACCTTTTGTTACACCGTGTGGTTTCTCAAGATATTACTAAAAGAAAAATTTATATATTGGTTCAGAAGCATTGTCTTACATTATTTCTATTCGGTGGACCTTTGTCAGCTACGTTTTTATGTAGGTGGTTGCATGAGCCGAGCGATTACGTTAACAAACAAAAAGTAGTAACAACAAACAACAAACAACAACCACAACAAACAAAAAGTAACAATTAGAACGAATGTAAATTATTGAATTATATATATTTTAATAAATTGAAAGTTTAGATAATTTAAACAGTGTTTGCTCGCTCCTGTCCTAACCAATTAAAACAATGTTTAAAATTTGCTTGAAAATCCAATCAGTTATAATGCGATATAAATACAAATATAGGCCCTACGAAACACGTTTCAAATTCGTTCGTCAGAATGTTTTCAAATTTTATGATTTTTGTGGCCCTAAATAATGAAATTAGCATGATTTGATCGGGATATTTCACCATGTTAGTTATTTATTTAAAATTCACTTTTTTCTCATTTGTATGTTAAAATATTTACTGTTTCATCGCTTTCAGTCTCCATTATATCTAAATCTAAGAATGCTACTTGTAAATTCTTTATTTTCGCACTCTTCTTAAATTTTTCATTCAATTTTAGATTTGTTATGATTTTTATATTTTCATCTTCACTTTTAATATTATAATGTTACCACTTGATTTATTTATTGACTTATTCATGTCAAGAGTAGTTGCACTGAAATTAGGGTTAAATGAGACAATCATGTCCGCCGTGAAAATGTCCACAATGCTGTGAGTGTGTGTGTAACTGTGTCGCCTTGCCCAGGTAAAGCAACCACCTCACCGCTCTTCAATGCACGCGTACAGTGGCGTATCCAGGAATTCATAAAAGGGGGGGGGGGTGTAACCAATTATTTCATAGATGTGCCGAAAGCTAAGTGGGCAAGCCCCCCCCAAAAAAATTTTCTCCTTCAAGGTCATTTTGGTGACCAACATTTTATCTACTAAAATCCTGTTTTAATCCAAAAGTTTTCTCTTTCAAGGTCATTTTGGTGAAAATCTGTGCGTTTTAATTTTTAAAGCATCACAATAACCAACTTTTTACTCTACTACAAATCCTGTTTTGGTCAGATGGTAGTTTGTAATTATTCTATATTCTCCTTTACACTTTTTTGAAAAGCGTTGTTTTTTTTCCAATCTGTCAAGCTTAGAAAATCTCCTGATAATTTTCTATTTTTTACACGGAAAACAAAAAAAACCCTATCAAATTTTTGACTGCATCTTGACTTCTAGAATTATATACGAGTGACAAAAGGGGAGTTTATTTTTCATTTTTTTACAGCATAATTAGTTTTTTTACTAAATTTGTGTGGGTAAAGCTAAAAAAATAACATAACAATTTGAAGTTTTTTTGTTTTCGACAGAAGTAAATAGTTCATATTGATTTAAAATCATTTTTAAACCTTACTTGTATAAAAACAAGGATTAATATCTATTAAGTATAATACTAGTATTTGACGTAAACTCCGTTCATTATTTTACAGATTTGTGGGGATTTTAAGTCTTAAATTTTATGAGGGAACCTAAAAAAAGTACTTTAAATTTTGTTATTTTTGTTTTATACCCCAAATGAATATTATTGTTTACATTTTGACAGCAGAATAAGGTTAATTAAATTTATATAAGACCTTTTCGATTTTAAATAGTGATTATTTTCATTCAAAAGGTTTAATATTGTACCGTGGTAATTTGCAGAAGAAATATAAAAATAAAAGCAAAAGGAGTATGAAAGCTTTTTTCACGAATGTGTATAAATAGAGCAAGAGACATTCGATCTTTGCTGGACGAGGGAAGCAATAAGTGTTAGTAAATTTGGGAATACCGCAAGGTTTTAAATTTGGGGGTTTTCAAGATGTCATGAACTGAAGATTAGAACAAAAAGATTTTCGCCGAGGGTACGATGAATTTTTTATTTCCCCTCTAAGTTACACGATCTTTTAATCATGATGTCGACGAAAGCCCAAAATAATGAGATGTTGCAAAAGGGTTTTCCAGTATTGCAAAAGGAATGAAGCTTGGACATCTTAATATAGTAATTTGGTAAGATATGATCATTTTGAGGGTATTCTTGACACGTACAATTTTGATATTTTTGTTTGTGTGAAACATATTTAGATAATCTTTTTCCAGATGTTTTATTACTGTTACAATTATAAAATGCTTAGTTTTTGATCTGAAAGGGAGGGGGGGGGTTTGTTTTATATTGCTGAGAAGTTCATGTCAATTTTATTGATGTAAATTTAAAATTTTCCGAGGAGTAGAGTTGAGCAGTTAAATTCGGTTCCAAATGAAAACCAATGATTTTACAGCTTTTATAAAGCTCCACACGAAAAAGTTAAAAGAATTTTCAGATTTTTTGAATTTGAAAAATTTAAAGTTGGAAGCTAATGAATTATTTTTTCTAGGTGATTTAACATTGATTTGAGAAAGAAGACTACAGAAATCATTTAAAAAATTCTCATAGATCACAGGGTTGGTGAAATTTGATAAAATCTTTTATAGGGTAATAATAGGTCAGCTATTTTTAATTGATCATGTTATGTAAATACAATGAAAATATTTTTCAGTCAGGTTTTAAAAGGTGGGGATTAAGTGATCAAAATTAATTTATTGTGTTCGTAAGTTTAATAAGCAAAAGTTTCTTCTAAATTTGTAAATACTAAAAAATTATAAAATTTTGTTTGGGAAAAGCAGGAAAATGAAGATATACAAGGGTCCCTTTGCCCAAAATTTGGTATGCGGTAAGTTCCGAGATAAATTAGAAATTTTTTGTTAAAGAAAACCGGGGGGAAATCTAAATGAGAAAGCACCCCTTGAAATTAAGATTTAAAGGAAAACCACCCCCAGGGTTTAACAGCAGATATTGGGAAACCCATCAAGAGAGACCACGCCCCAAAGAATTCAGAATTTTAGAGGCCATAAACGTGGGGGAAATACAAGAAAGTTAGAAAAAAGGTAAAAATCAGTTTCTTTTTTCAAGCTGAGCATTTTTAAATCTTCTTTTATAATGATATTTCTTCAAAATTTTATGGTCAGTTTTAATAAGTTGACAGGGAAAAAAGTGAAAAATGAGTGTACATAGCTCTGACAGGAATGGGGGGATCCCTTTCACGTCTAATCGACATTGTGTTTGTTAAGAAAAGGTTTGTTGTGAACGATGTAGATTTTCCGTGAAATTTGGGAAGTTTAAAGATTTAAATAGAAAAGAAGCAGATGATCTCCCGCAGTAAAGGTAAAATGAAGAAATCATTTTAGCAATTAAACGCCTTAAAATTAAAAATCGACAAAACTTCAAAAGATTCCAGCATGTATTCAAGAAATGGCATAATAGTGGATTTTTAGCACTAATTTCCCATTTCTTTTTTGTAGGGGATTTCCCAACCAGCTGAAATTGGCAAGGGTAAAAACCATTTATAAGGGTTTAAAAGGTAAAAAAGAGTGATAGGAATTCTTTTCGACCTATACAAACTCTTCCAATTTTAGGGAAAAATTATTGAAATATTTGCACATGGGTTATACATGAATGGAGATCTGAAGGTTTAAGTGAAAAAACCAAAAAGGTTTTGGAAAAGGGAGATCAACGCCCAAAATGCCCCTTTAGCATTTACAGATTTTTTTTATGAGGGATTGACAAGCGGGGAAAGGTAAGGTTGGAGTGTTTTTTTTGATCTTAGGAAAGCATTTTATTCAGTACCTTTTTTACCTCTTTTATAAAACTAAAAAAAAGGGATAAACATAAGTCCTTATTTTTATCAATATTAGCGGATTACTTTTTAAAAAAAAAAATGTTTTTTAATCTGCAAAAAATAGTTCAAAAGTATTCAATATATTTTGTGGGGGTACCCCAAGGATCAATTTAGGACCCCTTTTATTTTTTTTTTACATAGAGATATATCTTTTATAATGGGGGGAATCAATTTTATTTTATATGCTGAGACTTGGTCTTTTATTTAGAAGGTGTGGATGTTTTAAAAGACGTAAGACGTCTTCAAGAAATTTAAAGGGATGGATGATTGGGGTTTAAAAAATCACGAATTATATTAAAAAGTAAAACAAATTTGATTTTTATAGGCTAATGATAGAAACAGAATGAATTTTTTGACGTGAATTTTAAGGTAAGTAATTTCTAGAGTATAGAATTTAAAAATCTTGGAGTTTCTTTGATTGAATTTTAAAATTTTTAAAAAAAACATATGAATATAGTAATAAAGTATCATCAGCAATAGGAAATTTTAAGAGAATGAAGAGGTTTTTTAAAGAGAGAAGTTAAAGTTTTTTGTAATTCTATATTCACCTTTATTTATTTGTTTTGTGGTTTGGGCAGTAAGACCCTTTTACCGAAAATGTTTACTTCAGAAGAGAATTTACCATTGTTTGATTCAATTTCCCATAAGCCAAAAATTTTCAATTGATTTCTTCAGATTTAGGAAAGAATGAAATATAGCGTAGGTAAATACATACAAAGTATTGAAAAGGAGGATTCAGGTATTTTACCCCAAAATTTTTTAATTGTTGATCGTGATAGAAATTATTTTTTAATAACTCTTGAAGTTCCAAATTAAAAATTTAATCATTAAGAAAGTCATTCTTGTACAGAGGGGATCCTTTTGGAATTTAATTTTTTATGAAAATTTGAAGCCCGTTATGAGTAGGGAAAAGTACAATTTAAAAAATAAAATTGAAGCAATGATAATGAACGAAGAACAAAGAAGAAAAATTTATTTTTTCTATTTTTTTGGGCATTGTCACTGTGTTTAGTAATGTTTAAATTTTAATTTATATGTTTTTTTTATGATTTTTCTGTTCTCTTGTTTGTTTTTTATTGCTTTTATTTTGAGTATTAATGTTTTTTCAAATTGATATTTTTCTGCCTAGATTGTCTGGTTGCGCCCCCCCCTGGTGGAACTTCAACTTTGGGTTAGGTGTCTGTACATTTTGGGGGATCAGTTTTTTACGAAAAATTTTTAAATAATTTTTATATTGATATAATTATATATTAAAGTCAAGATCTTTGTATAAATTGTTATCAAAATTGAACACAAGAAGGGGGGTTGAAACAAGAATGAAGATTCGCGTTCGGTGGTTTCTTCCCCCCGGGAAAAATTTGGTTACCCCTGATTTTTTTTTGATTTTGGCAAACCCCATATTTGTTTGAGTGGGATCGTCTAAAACAGTTTTTCTTTTCGTTTTTTCTTTTAATGTTTTTTTTTTCTTTTTTTTTTTCTTTTTTTTCTTTTTTTTCCTTTCCTTTTTTTTTTTTTTTTATTTTTTTTTTTTTCTTTTTCTTTTTTTTTTTCTTTTTTTTTCCCCTCCCCCTTTTTTTTTATATCGATTCATTTATAAATTGCTTTAATATTTTTTATTTGTTATCAAAAATTTTTTGAGTATTTAATGCATTTGTAATAACTATTTCAATTATTTACTTAAAAAGTAGTTCATTTTTGTGTCGCATTATGAATTTGAATTTTTTTTAGTTGTCCCCCTTTTTAAATCAGTTTTTTTAACGAATAGGAAGACGTTAAATAAATAAAAAAAAAAAAAAAATAAATAAAAGGGGGGGGTTGTCCCCCCTTTCCCCCCCCTTTGGAAAAGCCACTGACGTGTACTCGCTCACAACGCCAGTTTATATTTATATTTATATTTATTATCCTGAAAAAAAGTGTTTACATGGGGGGGCAATTCCTAAAATTAAAAATTTTTAAAAATTTTATCAAAAATAAAATCACTTTATTTTTCGAAATCTTATTTTTAATCTGAAAACCATCATCAAAGGCAAATAAAATCAATCAAACAAATCTACATAGATTCAAATCAAATCCGCCAAAAAAATTTCTAAACTTTTTTTCCCGAGGATCCTAACAGCTGCTGCTGGCAATTGATTCTATTAAAAAGACCATTTTCCCCAAACACCTTTTTTTTTAGTTTACTTTCAATTTATGTTATTTTCTTCTTTACATTGTAAGTCCCTTGGTCTCACATCAGCTTATATTTAGGAGGAACCACCTAGTCTAGGCCTAGGCCCCGTGGGGTATAATTAAGTGATGCAAAACTCTCATAGTGGCACGCAGGGGACAAAAGTTTACCCCGTGTATAGTGACGCACAACAGCGAGAACGAGCTAAGTCATTTAGGGCGGTTCAAGAAAAAAACACGTGGTTCTGTATCATCACTACCCCAGAAATAATAAATTTGATGTAAATTTGTATGATTTTATTTTTTTTTTCGTCATTTATCACTCTTAGAAAAATCCATTGAAAAAAAAAGCAATGGACACCGTAAAAATCAAATCCTAAATAAAATTCAAATTTAAATGAATTATAAAGTAGTCTCGACACCCCGAACCAAAGGATATTATTTTTGTCAAAATTTTTGAGTTTGCATTTAACATTTTTAATGAACGCCTTTATATACGAAAAGTTATGACAAATTTTCATGGGCTAGCGCATGTGTTGGGGAATTATGGGCCTAAACCTTTTTTAAAACCCGGGATGGGAAACGCAGAGATATTTACAAGGGCTCTTTATCCCAGCATTTCCCCTTTTGGCCAAAGGGAAAAACTTTTTTAAAAAACCCCTTTTGTAGATGAGTAATATAGGAAAAAATGTCCTGAGACATGGGGAGCATGTTTTTATTTTGATGATGAAAGGGAATGGCAAATAGTTTTTTTTCTAATACCCGACTCCATTCTAGATTGGGGGCAAAGGGAAACACTTTTAAAATACCCTTTATGTAGAGATTTATCGTATAATGGGGGGACTGCGCTTGTGTAACTTGTAGCATGGCATTTTGATAGTGGGACGGAATGGCATTTTTGAAGTTCATTTCATCAAAACTTTGGGTTTTAAGAAAAACTTGAAGGGGATTTCGGGCCCGGGGATTGGTCGCCGGTCTTTGGGCGAGCCCAATTGCTCTTCATGGTGTCCCTATCGAAGAACTTCCATTTCTCTCGTCAAAGTAACACCCTTGTTACTGCACCGCGAATAAAAAAATACTTTTTTGTAGGATCCCCGCTGTGGGTAAAAATATCGGTTTTAACCCGGTTGACCCTCTTAGGTGATAACTAGAGGATAGGGAAATGTGAAGGGGTGTCCCCAGGGCTATTTAAGAGGACTCAATCCCTTTCATTCGCATTAAAGACTCGAAAACCCCGGAAAAAACCTCAGTAGGATTGTCGGTCTCGAATCTCGATGGGTTTTGAAACCGGGACCTCCGAATCAGAGCGAGCTCTTAACGCCGAGCCAACACTGTCGGCAGGGTCTAAAGGGCGCTAAAGTACAACAGTCTCCTCAGTGAAGTCAATTTGATTCTTGACGACGGGGATTAAGAAGAAGAACGCGGGCCCGAGAAGGGGGTGACTCGTGTGGGTGCGCTCGCGCCTTGGGGAAAAACAACTCCCCTGGGGTTCCCGGTACCGACATAAAACACTGCAAGTCAGGCGTGACGCTTTGCGCAGCCAGATGTGTTTCAACCTGGGGGAGGCGAACTAATTTGAATTACTGATAAAACCCAGGGTCTGGACGGGGAAAGGGTTTTTTCCGGCTCTAAGACATCCCTTCACAATAATTGTGCTAACCCCATTTTACACGGAATGGGGCAGCATCGCACCCTGGGAGGTTTTCCACGAAAAATGGGTAGCTTTCACGGGTTTCCCAACACTTGAAAATCAATTTAAAACATGAAATCGACGCTAGAGGGAGTCCCTTTGCTACAAAATTTACTAAAAATAGATGATAAACAAACATAAATTTCAGATGATATAGCGATTTCCGAAGTGAATTAAGTACAGTCCTTTCGAAACCTACCTTCCTCGGAAGTTGATGAAAATCTCTTGGACATTCTCATCCTATTTTTCATCTCCTCAATCTGGCACCCAAACTACGTCATTGTCAATAGAAAATTGTGGAAGAACTCTTTTAAAAAAACCTTTTTTTGGGGATACAAGTCAAAATACAAACAATCCCTAGAAGAAAACTTAATCCCTACGATTTAAAAGTTGCAATTTAGAAATTGGGCAAAAAATTTTTTTGTTATGGGTTGGGAACATAGGTTGGGTAACCACATCAATGGATTCAGTATGAAACAAATAAACACACGTTTACCTGCAACAATTAAAATTTGGCAAAGACTCGAATGCATTGAAATTTTAGTAGATGTTTCTTTTATCCTCTTTGGGTGTGACTGGGCTTTGCGAGTTAGGGAGGTAATGGAGTTAATAAGCGCCGGAGGCCCTCTGCCCACCTGTTGTTGGTCGGAGCACCCGTGCTGGTATTTTGCATGAGGGTGCCAGGATGACATAACGGCAAGGGGCCCGGATTCGCCTGCGCGTGTCAAGCGTTGTAGCAGGGGGTCGAACAGGAGTGGAGGCTGACGACCGAATATGGTGCACCCCTGGTTTAAGAAAATTAATTAGTGGAAGTTTGGAACATGATTGTGCAGTTGGAAATCTTGTTATTATTTATTTTTTATCCTTTCATTACATTAACAAAACAACAAGAAAGGCGTCGACGGAAGCAAATATTTTGCTAAAACACTTAAAAAATCTATGAAGAAATTTTGTGCCGCAAAGAGTCTTGCTGAAGCACAAAACTACCACGACACAAATGTAGTTGGTTCTGCCACAAGTGCTCCTTGGAGAGGTAATACTCGAGAATGTCTCAATTACAGCTAAAAATGCATTGTTTTCCTTTTATTATTGAAAATTTTAATAGCAAAGGCTACCCATTAACAACATAACTTGGATATTGGTTACTTTGAAGCCAAATAATCAAAACGTTCAAACACCATGTTTTATCTTGAAATTTGCCGATATTCTGTTCTACACAAGGTACTATACTCGCCACCGACAGTGTTGGCTTGAGCGCTAAGCGCGCGACTCTGATTCAGGAGGCCCTGGGTTCGAATCCCATCGAGACCAACATTCCTAGTTCACTTGAAGAGGGGCATGAATTCCACCCTATAACCGGTTTAATTCCCATGATAACAAAGATCTACTTGCGGAACTCGACCAACAACTATAAAAAAAAAACATCGTCTGATGTGTTTTATTTGTGAATTATCTCATAAAAAAACTTGGGCAGCTTTGAAACAGTGAAAACTATTTAATTGTCATGTCATTAGTATAAGTTGGTCAACTTTTACTTTTCATCAAACCATCCACATATAATGACAACTTCGGACATCATGGTATCATTAGGCTGCCCAATTACTTGGCAAGTATTTACCTTTGGTATTTTCTTCCCCACTGACGACATGTTTTTATGCACAACTTATATTCATCTAGACGGGAGTGACAAATGTGGAGATGCGTCATGCGCGAGGAAGAAATAGAAGGGAAAAGAAAAGTGTTTCGAGTCTGAGATGGCGTGACTTAGCTGTGCGTGAAGGTAATTACATGGTGTAACTAAGATGGTCTCTTCAATGTCGCTCAAATGCACGACTATGCACGCGTGCACACGCCACAGTCCACAGGCGAAGTAACATTCCACTCCAGCCGTAGTTATACAGTTGGGATTAGGCTTATATCATGTAGAGATAATTTTCTTTTTTGTGTTTTAGGTCTTTGATGCAAAATTTGTGAGCATATAATTTGTTTGTAAAACGCTACGAAATATATTTTTTAGTAAAAACAATGTTTTTCATAAATAAATGTCCCTAAATTTGTCATTTACCATTACAAGTGCAAGAAAACACCCTCACTAAGGGTTTTGGTGGAAAGGATAAAGTAGAATATGCTTCTAAATGCTAATTAAATGCTTAAGAGTGTTCACGAGACATACACGTACTCGGCACGCTTGTAAACACTCATATATTCAGATGTACAACGCTCTGGAGAAAAATAGAAACTACATACGAGAATTCAAAATGCACATGACACATATTTTTTTATGCAGAACAACATACATGAAACAGAATTGCTAAATGTGTTTTCACCCTACTATACTAGTCAACGCGACGGGAGCAACCTCTCTTTTTTACGAAGCGAGGTTCGTTTGTAAACGTATTTTCCTTTTTAAAAAAACCCCTCTTA
>JAMZAV010016061.1:0-11954 GCA_024449915.1 Sweltsa coloradensis | reverse complement strand
TAGTCGGAACATAGTCAACTATGTAATGACTAGCATTTGACTATGCTTTTAATATAATTTGATTGGCCAAGCCAGGTGTCAAAAGATCACCAATAGTAGTTGGAACACATCCAACTATGTTTTGACTATGTAATGACTATCAATTCGCGATGTTTAAGAAGTCGCCATTTAGTAGTCAAAAGGTAGTTGGAACATATCCGGATATGCTTTGGAACTGTGTATTTGTAAGACCAAACAATGTGTCGGATGTGTGTCAAACAGTAGTCAAAACATAGTCAAAAAAACATAGTCAAGAGACTAGGTTTGACTACTAAAATTTTTGTAAGGGATATCTAGGGCAGGATTGTTGACGGAAGCGCAGACATCCGAAAAAATAATCACTTTTGTTAACTTAGGAAACTCGACTTTTAGTTCAGCAAAAATCTTTTTGAGGAATGCCCACACTGCATGTTTGTTATGTGTCAAGTCATCACTTTCAACCACGAAGGACCTCTTAACGTCATCTTTTAATTAAGCGCAGGCTGTAAAAACAGTAATTTGATCATGACTCCAATGAGCGCTCTGAATCTCGTCTTGAATGATTGCCGAAAAATTTTCAGCAAAGTAGACTTGAAGTACAAATTTGTTTTCCGGTAGGCCTACCTACCTTATCTGTCTTTTGCATTTTCAAAATACGTTGACTGCGTGCGTTATATGTGCATTACTTAGGCTACCTAAACTAGGTAGGCCTAATGGGCAATTTTTTTTACCTATTTGACTGTAGCCCTGGCATTATCATGCAATTCAATAATCATGTCACACCCGCAACACAATTTCAACCACTTCTAGTCAGTGCATCTCAGTTTTCTCTGTTGGATATGATAAGTCATATAACCTAACCTTAAAATAAAGTACTCTCCAACTTTTGTTAGCCATAATCTTAACACTATCATAGTTTATTGTAGTTTTGTGTTGCGGGTGTGACATGTATTCATAACATCTTTAATGATACAAAATTTAAGTAAAACTTGTACTTCGTGTTCAGTTTTTCCAACTAAAATACTTCACAACATCATTAAGTGTTGATATAGGCTACAAAAGAAAGAACTTCACACAGCTGACCTAAAAGAAATTGGAGGGCTTACAATTTAGGGGATGTGGCACTAAAATAAAAACAATAACTTTACACCAACTTTGAAGCACTGTAAAACACATAATTGACTACTCACAAAGAAAGCAAAGACATTTTGAAATTCAGTGGAGTTTTGACTTTAATTTTTGACCCATCAATACACTATTGGGTAAAAATTATTTTTCACTTGTCAGGCTCACTTTGCTATGGAATGGCCGTTATGTAAATACAATAAAATGTATTCTTATTGAAAAAAGTTGTATGTGCAACCCACTTTACTGACGAAGACTTTGAAATATCATCTAATTTAAAAATTAGTTTGGCATGCCGCATATTAGGCTATGATAATGTGTAAACAATCAAATTTGTGTTTTCCCAACAGGTAGTAGACTCGTGCTACAAGTTAAATATGATTCTTAAAAAAGAAAAGGATGGTACTACTCTGGTTAAAGTAGGTTGCACTAAACGCAAAGTTACCACAAAGAAGCCAACTGGTGACAAAACCAAGAAACCTGCTGAACAGACCAAGAAACGACAAGGTAAAACCCAAACAAAGAAGCTAGCCAGGAACGAGACTCGATTCAATGAGGGTGTTGTTGACTCAACAATGTTCTCCGGGCTTCCAAAACCAACTGAGACACCCGAAGAAGTTGGAGACTCTTTGTCCGGTTTCGACCGCCCGCAGATTGACTTGAGCAACCTCACTGCTTATTCCGCCCGCCCGAACTTCAACTCAACTGACCTGACTGCTGATTCCGCTAAGTTGCAGGAAGTTTGGAAGGATGATCCAAAAGTTGCTGCTAGAACATATTTGGACTTGCTATTCTATGCGAATACACTACCTACAGTCTGTGAAATTGATGGTGAGTACCGGTAGGGGAGTATCACTCCCTGAAACTAATGGCGAGCTCTGGGTCGTCTTCGGGGAACTTTCCCCTTCACTTAGCTTAGACTACCTCCCCGACGACGACGACAATAACAAGGCTGCCACTGGCAACTATTTTCAACTATTTAGCAACTTTTTTAAAGAAAGCAACTATTCAGCAACTATTTTTTTGAAAATACTCCAAAAGCCACTATTTAGCAACTATTTCTAGCTTCACGTGTGTTTTGTTGTCACTAAACAAGCCGATTGGCCTTTTTCTAATTGTAATTCACATGTGTTTTGTACTGTATAGGCCTACATTAAATGCCAAAATAGCCTAAGCTATTTTAGCCTAAGCCATGACTTGAAATTTTTTGATGTTGCATTCATCACTCTACTTTTTTTCTAAAATGCACCAAATACACTTAAAAACCTAATTTTCAAATTTTCCCCTGGCGCGCTATTGTTGGGGGCAGCCCCACTACCTTTTCCGCAAAAGTACAAGTTGAGATTTTTGCCCCCCCCCCCTCTCCCCCCCGGACAAGATTCCTGCCGATACCCTTGCAGGTATAATCACACAATGTTTTACACAATTAATTCATATTAGCCTAGGCCCTACTCAATACATAATAAATGATGTGGGGCATCCTTCATCAAAAACTATTATGTTAGTATTTCATATTTTAATATCCTCCATATCCAGTTTCAAACCAATCAAAATTGACTAAAATAGGTAGACAGGCAAAAAGGTAGGCCTACCTTTAAAAAAGGTGGAAAAAAATCCTTGTAGGACAATTTTTTGGGGCGATTTGCCCCCCAAATTTCACGCACTTTGCCGCTATAGTATCTTGTAGTATTTTGTTTTGTCCTGGATTTTATTTTCAGGAATATGGTCATCCTAGTGAGATAACCATTTTCAGATGACTTTGCCATAAGGCGTCTCCATAGTTTATTTGAAAATCCAAAATTGTTTTATATTGATTGGAGTGTAGAGAAATAGCATTTTATTGACCCATCTGCCTTATCTTCTGCCGCATGATTCGCGAGCCAGTGTTCGCACCGAGAGGTCGTGTATCAAAGTGCTCCGTGTACAACGTTAATAAATTTTGTGTTGCACAAGAGAGTGAACCACACAGAATAGTGCCTGTACATTCATTCATTTAACCAGGAAAACGCTTAAGTCCCGTCGCGTTGATGGATGAGCTTTTTTGTAAGTTTTTAGTTTGCGTGGGATCTATTTACTTATCAAGTGCCTTTTGGAACGCATTGTTGGTGATTGCTGTCAAGTTCTATTATTACTTGTAAATTGTCATAAACCTAAAAAAAAAATCATATTAAAACCTTTATACTATGGATTCTGGCTAACTTTTTCAACTTTTCTTTCAATAAGCAATACATTACCATTACCTTAATGTCCATGTGAAATATGACCGTTGTAGCCCCACCCGTTTGGTCAGAATCGGCCCAAATGTCACGAAAATATCGCACTAAAAATCGAAAAAAATCATTAAAGTACGATATTCATGAGATCCTGCATCTTAAAGGCGATGCCCATTATATCTTAAAGGGGTATTTAACCGCTTAACTCAAAAAATATATTTCATTCAGGCTAACTAGTAATGAATTTAACAATTAACAGAAAAATTATTGGGGCCACCATGACCTCCCAAAAAAATTGTCAAACATGACATTTTTCGAGCTAGGTCCCATCGGCAAAAATCTCCCATAATAAATAACATGGGGATGATCTTAATGTCCCGTGACCTTGGAGGATTTTGATCCAAAATAATTGGATGAGCGAAGCGAAGACTTCAATTTCACTGACCCCTCAAAAAATTTAGCTCCAATGTTTTTGTTTTTTTTTTTTTCTGTCTGTTTGTTCGCACGATTCCGGGCAAACTGCATATGCGATCTTGATGAAAATTGAAGTGGATCTTCGAAATCTCTGAACTTAGACCTGCCACGTTTTTGGGTACATTCGAAGAATTATTTCTCATGAATATTGTACTTTTACGATTTTTTTCAATTTGTAATGCGATATTTTCTTGATATTTGGTCCGCGGCCGGGCAAACGGCTACTCCGATCTGGATGAAACTTTATGGGAACGTTTGAAATCACTAAAGTTAGATATGATATGATTTTGGGGGCAATCGAATAAATATTTGTAATGAATATCGTACTTTTACTATTTTCCCCAATTTTCAATGCAATATTTTCGTGATATTTGGTCCGTGTCCGGGCAAACGGCTACTCCGATCTTGATGAAACTTTGTGGGAACGTTTGAAATCATTAAAGTTAGATATGATATGATTCTGGAGGCAATCGAATTAATATTTCTAATGAATATCGTACAACTTGCGTGCAGCTTCGATATGACCTCGCCGCCCCGCACCTTTTGACTGCTACATGCACGCACACAACAGTGAGCCTCGCCTTGCTATCAGTCTGTTGCAGCTAAAAAGTAGTCCTACGCAAACTAAATACTTACATAAAAGCTCATCCATCAACGCGGCGGGACTTTAGCGTTTTCCTAGTATTGGCCATTATTGTCGTACTCTACAGTCAGCCTTTTCTGTAAATTCTCTATATTTTGTTTTGTAATTTGGGCTAGTAGTAGATCGGTCAAAATAAGCTGATTACCAAGACGGGGTGTGATTTTGGAATGCATATTTTTGCAAGTTTGCGGGTATATTTGGGCACAGTTTCAAGACATGATTGGATGAGCGAAGCGAAGACTTCAATTTCACTGACCCCCAAAAAATTTAGCTCAGGTGTTTTTTTTTTGTTTGTTTGTTTTTCTGTCTGTTTGTTAACTCTCTACCAGGCAAACGGCATATCCGATCTTGATGAAAATTTGAGGGGACCTTCGAAATCTCTGAACTTAGAGGTGTATTGTTTTTGGGTACAATCGAAGAAATATTTCTCATAAATATCGTACTTTTACGATTTTTTTCGATTTTTAGTGCGATATTTTCGTGACATTTGGGCCGATTCTGACCAAACGGGTGGGGTTACAACGTTCATACTATACATGGACATTAAGGTTATGGTGATGTAGTACCTTTTGAAAGAAAAAGTTGAAAAAGTTAGCCGGAATTCATAGAAATAAAGCTTTTAATATAAGTTTTTTTGATTTGTATGCGATGTTTTCGTGCCATTTGGGCCAATTCTGACCAAACGGGTGGGGCTACAACGTTCATATTATACATGGACATTAAGGTTATGGTGATAAAGTACCTTTTGAAAGAAAAAGTTGACAAAGTTACCCAGAATCCATAGAAATAAAGCTTTTAATATAAGTTTTTAACGGTAAATAATAACAAATTGACAAGTAACAATAGAAACTTGACAACAATCACCTACAATGCGTGGGAAGCAAAACAAAGCAACAAAGCACTCGCAAAAGTAAAGATATCCCACGCAGACTAAAAACTTAAAAAAAAAGCTCATCCATCAACGCGGCGGGACTTGAGCGTTTTCCTAGTGTTATAAAATGGCATTTTAGGTTGGTACTATGCTCTAGTATCTGGACCAAAAGAGAAGCAGGTTAAAGCTGATTTAAGAAATTTCCTAAAACACCAATTTTTGCATATTTCTGGATCAAAAAAATTGAAAAATTTGTGTTAAATCACAGTTACACGATATAATTTTTTAAACTGTCACTTTAGTGTAGTATTGTGCTATAGATCATGTGGTAAAAAATAATTGTTTGAGTTAATAGCCCCTTTAAAGCACTTGATGCGCAACCCTCTCGTGCAATCTTGCAAGACCGTAGAAGCAACAAAAAATCTACGATTCCGAGCCCGCAAACCCAAACTTTCACTCAAGTCTCACCTCATAATTTGTACGCTTATATAATATTATTAATAATCGGACAGTACTTCAACCAGTAACCCAACCTCCGCAGGCATATCCTCCGACCCCGAAGAACACAACTCCTTATAACCCTAAAGAGCAATATACCTCACCACAAGTATGGTCCATAATATCATCCTTTGCTGCTAGAGCTTGCCTGACTTCATTATCTACAGATCCTATTATAGCCACACTGGCAGTTTTTCTCCAAGCCATATGTTCTGTCAATAACCAAAATGGCCCATAAACCATTACGAATATTCGCCTGGAACGCAAACGGGGGAATAAGAAACAAAACACCAGAACTTCTTCATCTAATCAAATCACTATCTATTGACGTTATACACTATTGAATGAAACCCACCTCCTTCCATCAGTCCGCTGGCATATCCCAGGCTATGATATTATAAGAACATAATCGCCAATCACCATCACTACGGGTAAGAGGAGATGGCACTGCAATTGGCATACCATCTACTGCTTGCTACACATAAGACTTCTTGCCACCGCTCGCTACGATTGAAGCAACCTCCATCTCAATTGCCTTTGCTAAAGGTGATCTCCGTGTCATTGCTGTCTACTCCCCACCAAGGGAAATTTTTGACCCCCAAGACCTGAGTAGTATATTTTCTGACAATACACCAACAGTCATGGCTGGCGATCTTAACGTAATGCACCGAACATGGAATTTAACTACTGAAAACACCCGAGGCATCGCTCTGATGGATCATGTCCTATCCTCGGACCCCGAGATCGTTGGCCCAGTAGACGCGACCTATCACCACTTTCTTCCGGATACGCCACCAGACGTCCTCGACATCGCCATTCTCCATAACGTAAAGTATTCTTATGACATCCCTACAATACAAGCACTTACTTCCGACCACGATCCAATTTTGTTGTTACTAGGTAACAAAATTCTTCACTCCTCACCCCGGTTACATTTTGCCTATATGCACAAGCTGACTGGCAACAGTACCGTAATCACCATCACTCACGTCTGACTGCTGTGTCACTTCCTGAACTCACCTAGTCATCTCTTAGTTATTGATGAGAGAGTTGATCTCCTAACCTCAACCATCACAAATGCTGCTCTAGCATCAATTCCGAAGGTAGCTTTCAAGGAAAGAGAAGGTACAATATGACTCTCCCGCCGGGAATAAGACACTGCATTTTGTTGAAGAACAGAGCCAGGAGACACTGGCAAGCCTTCAGGACGAACGACACAAAGGCAGAGTATAGCAGACTGGCTGCGCAGCTAAGAAAAGATATACAAATATACAGCCAACACACATGGGAAGCCAAGTTGGCCAGTCTATCAGTGAAGGATCACACTATATGGCCACTGGCCAAACGTATGCAGAGAACTAACACTGCTAACTCTCCTTTCAAATCTGTGAGAGGTTTGGCGCTTAGTCGTTTGACAAAAGCTGAAGCCATTGCTGACCAACTTGAAATGGCCTTTATGCCAAATCACCCTATTGTATAGGCGGCCCTTACCTAGACAAGGACCTCAATTAAATTAATTAAGTCCATCAGTTCTTGTCTTAGTAGTTTGTAAACGGTGACTTTGGAGCCGTCCTAGCAACGAAGCACATAATAAATTCAAGGTTGTTCTGAATCGGCCTTGTTAATTCTGGCGTTGGCCGTGGGTATTCGCACTGTCCATACCACTGATACTATATTTCATACTAGGGAAACGCCAAAGTCGTTGTTAGACGAGTGAGTGAGCCATGTGTTGAGTACCCCGTAACATTCCTTTTCTTCCCCCTACCTCCCTAGCCTATCATAGGCTAGACTTGCGCATTAGGCTAGAATTGCGCATTATGGCCTTACAGTTGACGCGCCCTTATACCAACTAAACTTAAAAACTCTATTATTTATACCAATGTAATTATCAAATTTAAATGCAAATGTTCCCGGGTACTCAACACATGACTCGCTCACTCGTCTTACAACGACTTTGGCGTTTTCCTAGTTGCCTTTATTGGATGAGCGTAGCGAGCGTAGCGAGCGAAGCGAAGATTCCATTCTACTACACTGGAGAAAAAAATCCGGAATGTTTTTTTTTTTTTTTTTTTTTTTTTTTTTCTTTTTGTATTTTTGTCTGTTTGTCCGCACGATTCCGGCTAAACCGATACTCCGATTGAGATGAAATTTTATGGAGGCCTTCGAAATCTCTGAACTTAGAACTGCCACGTTTTTGAGCGCAATCGGAAAATTATTTCTTACGAAAATCGCAATTTTACGATTTTTTTCGATTTTTTAAAAATTTCTTTGACTTATAACACCTACATGCTTTATCCGATTTTAATGATTTTTGAACAGAACCTTTATTTTATGAATTTAGATATTCTTGTGAAATTTGAGCGCAATTGAAAAAATATTTATCATAAAAATCGAAATTTTACGGGTTTTTTCTTTTTTTAAACAATTCTTTGACTTATAACACCTACATGCTTTATCCGATTGTAATAATTTTTTCGCAGAACCTTTATTTTATGAATTTATATATTAGTGTTAAATTTGAGCGCAATCGAGAAATTATTTCTTATAAAAATCGCAATTTTACGATTTTTTTTAACAATTACGATTCATAAATTAAAAAATTAAAGTTATTTTTAATTTAATTTAATTTAATTTAATTTAATTAAAAAAAAAAATTCAACTAAGTAATGATTTTGCCACAGAACAACAGAAAATTCGCATAACACATGGCAGCTCAATGCACCAATTACGCTCATCCAACAACGCGGCGGGACTTAAGCGTTTTCCTAGTAGTCGAAATATGGGAGACGTGGGTTCAATCCCCTGGTCGGGAAAGATTTTGTAATTTCTAGATTGTATTTAAAAAATTATTAAACATGTTTTGAAAGGCATATAACGCAGTGTAGTCCATCATCTGTGACAATACTATGGAAAACATAGCCAGGCCAGTACAAAATACGTGTAAATATTGCAAGGTTTATTCAATCTCCGAGTGGAATTTGGATGAATTGGGAACATTTGCATTTAAGTTTGATAATTATATTTGTATAAATAAACACATAACAAAAACTTGTAAAAATACCAGCCAAACCTTACACACTCAAAAGAAATGAGATCTAAAAAACGGGCCAAGCTCATCTACCCTTCCACATTTGCGCATTCTTAATTCATAAACGAAACGTACAGTGTCCCGTAACAACATCATAGAAAAGCTTATAGAATTTGCATGACCATTACGTTTAAATTAACTAGATCAAAACTATTGGGATGAACTATCATGTTTAAATTAATGCTAGTTGCAATTCTATTTTGCCAAGCTTTTCTATGATGTTGTTACGGGACACTGTACGTTTATGAACTAAGAATGCGCAAATGTGGAAGGGTAGATGAGCTTGGCCCTTTTTTAGATCTCATTTCTTTTGAGTGTGTAAGGTTTGGCGGTATTTTTACAAGTTTTTGTTATGTGTTTATTTATACCAATATAATTATCAAACTTAAATGCAAATGTTCCCGGGTACTCAACACATGAGTCACTCATTTGTCTAACAACGACTTTGGCGTTTCCCTAGTCTAGTTGGCTAAGGCATCCTTAAAGACGAAATGTGGGAGACGTGGGTTCAATCCCCTGGTCGGGAAAGATTTTGTAATTTCTGGATTGTATTTTAAAAATTATTAAACATGTTTTGAAAGGCATATAACGCAGTGTAGTCCATCATCTGTGACAATACTATGGAAAACATAGCCGCGAAATACGTGTAAATATTGCAAGGTTTACTCAATCTCAGAGCGGAATTTTGGGATACCTTGGGCGTGCAAAATTCGATCAACTGTGGGCACGGCATTTCACGGCCAGGCAAATTACAAAAATTTTTTTTTTTTAAATTCAAAACCATTGTCGCTAAAATAATTCCTACTCATAGCAGCCTATTTTCCAATTTATTATTTCTTGTGTGTTTAAATCGCAATGAATCTAGCTGATTTTGATAGCAGTTCTCAGTAAACTTGTAACGGATGTCTGTTTAAAATTTCAGCGCAACCTGTTCAGCGATTTGGCTGATTTTCAACGTACACACACACACACACACACGCTCAGACTAACAGAATAAGCGCTGTTTTAGTTAAATGGTATCACTCGTTTTATTAAAAATATTGATCTTTGGTTGGTTATCGTTCACTTGTCGATTGCGTCGGGGCCTACAGGGTTGGCTAAGTTGCTTTGATTTACTGTCCCCCACTGAAAATCAGTTATATAACTGAGTGGGTAGATTCTAAATACAATGTATGTATTATTTATTATTATTTATAACGACCATTTGCTCACTCACCATCACAAATTCAACCGGACAAAAACATCACCCCTGAAGAACTCGTCACCATTCTCAAGAAGCTTAACCTCAAGAAATCTCCGGGGCCAAACGAAATCACAGCAACTCTCATATTGCAACTACCGGGCACAGCAGTTAATCAAATTTATCACATCTGTCAAGCATCACTTCAACTGGGCGCCAAGCCAACCATTTTCGTGGTAAAAAAAGTAAAAATTTTAAACTCAAAATCATAAAAAAAAATACTTGGCCATTGACCTTTTAGAGTTCTCGTAATGAACCAAATTCAATGGCCTAGTAATTTTTTGTATGATTTTGAGTTTAAAATTTTTACTTTGTTTTTTCACGAAAATGGTTGGCTTGGCGCTCGTCAACAGGCGAAATGATCTTACTTATTTTCAATGCGAAACTAGGGAGAAAAAATTAAATGCTTGGCTCAACTTCTATATCTCATAGCATTCACAGCCGAAGACTTTGGAAGGAGAGCTTGGCTGCCATTTTTTACAATTTTTTGTAATTGGGGGGGATCTAGTATCTACCCACATAATTCCTGAACACTATATGTACCATTTACAAAATGTTTGATAGATTTAAGTTTGGACAATGAATGAATGAATGAACTAAGTTTTCCCGTCTTTAGGAAACATAAAATTTGGCATATCTTTTTCAAGCGATTGAAAGGGCCCTGTAAACACCAAAGTTTCAAGTTGATCTTCAGAAACAATCACTCCGTTGAAACAGGCTTTGTCAGTTGAAAATTTGAATTTTCCTCACCATTCTGCACATTGTCATATTCACAGTCATAGTTTTGTACGATTGGAATATAACTTGAAAGCTCTTCTACCGGAATTCGTACTTAACAACCCAAAGTTGTCTGTGTTAGGTACACTAGCACAAGGAGAAACACTTGATTGGTTTTCGATTTGATTAGTTGGTGGACATTGACTAGTATGTTCCTCATTCTTTTCATCGACACTTACAGCACACGATATTTTATTTTCAATACAAAAACTAAGTTTCCTTTGTTTTGGGTTATATCCCGCTTGAAATAAAAGAGCGCATTTTTTATCTGTTCTCTTTTGACTCCCCGTCTTGTGTATATATTTTTGTTTTTCACTCATTTTTCACTTTTGTGTTGTCTTTGTCGTCGCCGTCGGGGACGTAGTCAAAGGGAAGGGGTTCCCCGACGACGACCCAGAGCTCGCCATTAGTTTCAGGGAGTGAAACTGCCCTATTCACGGGCCAAACCGCGAGAAGGTGTCGAGTTGGAATTTGAAGGCCATTCAGCAGAAACTGAAGCCAACGTCATGTACTGTGGAGTCCAAACAAGAGCGGAACTAAGAGCGGAAAAAAGAACAGCACATAAACTGTGTCAAAGCACTAATATCACATTGAACAGAACCTAGCACTTTCTGAACATCAACTCCTCAGGCTGCACTGACAGAACAGAATCAAGAGAGAACTAAACCTTCTAGTCCGGACAGAACAAACAACCTCCTGAAGAAAGCAAACATTTAAACAAAATGATGAATGAGAACGAGGACACAGCAAAGACGTGAACAGCAACACATACAGCAGCAACAGAAGCTCACTCTGTGTACTGTAGAGGCCCAATGAGACCAGAACGAAGAGCGTTGACGAAACACGTCTGCCTGGGACAAGAACAACAGCCCGACTGCGAGGCGAGGCTCTGCTGTGCTGTGTGCGTGCCGGTAGTTGTCAAAAGGTGCATGGCGGCGAGGTCATATCGAAGCTGCACGCAAGGTGTATTGATGTTTTTCAAATCGTGTTGATGGCAGTGGCACATG
>JAMZAV010016060.1:0-12405 GCA_024449915.1 Sweltsa coloradensis | reverse complement strand
CGGATCATACCCATGTACAAAATTCAGACATAAGTACTATATTTAAGATGAATCA
This sequence comes from Sweltsa coloradensis, assembly GCA_024449915.1. NCBI lineage: Eukaryota > Metazoa > Arthropoda > Insecta > Plecoptera > Chloroperlidae > Sweltsa > Sweltsa coloradensis. The sequence continues at coordinate 12,350 of JAMZAV010016060.1, read as the reverse complement.
CGCACGTGCAATCACAGAGACGTCAGCTGAGTCAGCACCCTCGCTCAGAGTTGACGGACGATCACCGAGCGTCTACTAATGACGAAAGGTGACCATTAGACACGCTTAATTAACATTTTAGACCGTTTTCACGGAAGCGGAAAAAAGGGCTCAACATAACACTTTTTCTAAAATTAAAAAAGTAAACAAATTGATTTTCATGATTAAGGATTTTGTCAAAAAGTCCCAAATAGACTTTTTGGCTGCATTATTATTTTTTTTTGACAATTATGTACGCCTAAGTTCCAAATTACTAGTCAATGCTGGTACTTTAATCAAACTTCCAAATCCAGCCCAAAATTGTATTTGTGCCCAAATAGTTTCACAATTTTCTTACATTTTCTTCTCACTATAATGATCCCAAATACCAGTTTCATCTAATTGTTTTTGATTTGTTATAATATGTGTTAAGTTTATTACAAAAAACTGAATAACTATTTTATATTCACCACTTGCAGATCACTGGAAAAGGAGGCGTGTCGTATTTACGAGATGAGGTGTCCATATTTCCGAAGGGTACAACAAATCCAAATATTCGACGTGAAGGTGCTATTTGCCACCAGCAGCAAATAATGAAGTGTTTAATTGAAACTGAAGGCCACGGCGTCTGCAATCTCTGCATTATGCGAAAATTTAAAGTAGCCTACATTATCTTTCTGATACCAACTTACCTGCCTTCCTATGCAGCCACGGGTAAGGGGAGGAAGGGGGGTTTCTCACGTCGCGGTCGTCATCGTCACTGTCTTCGTTCGTTGTGTCATTGTTATCATCGTCGTGGAGGTCGTCAAGGGAAAGGGAAGTTTTCCCCGACGACGATTGCCAGAGCTTGCCTCTAGTTTCGAGGAGTTATTTACTCCGCTCTTACTAGCTGATGTTTGCGAGGTGGTTTTCTTCTCTTGAATCGCCTTGTACAGTTAGCATAGCCAACATGCTCTGGGACAATTCTACCCCGGGCCCAAAGGGGGAGAATACATACCAAAATCAGCACAGTTGGTATCATTGCAATTAGAAATATTGTATTAACCCTTGAACAATCCTCTGAAATCTGAGTTATGTGATAGCTAGGTCAAATTATTCCCTCAATCGTATTTTTAAAACTTAGCTCTAATGGTATGTTAGGTAAGGTTATGTTTAGGTTATTTTTAAAAGAAAATATTTAAATTGTTACAAATTAATTTTTTGGTGGGCTGACTTTAATAATTTATCTTATTTTCCCAAATATTTCAATAACGTCTATCTATTGGCACATGGATGTTTTATGAATGCCACACTGTTGTAAACTTTTAGTAAAATGGTGACAAGTTTATAAGCCAGCTAGGCAGAAAAAACCTCGGGTAGAAGAAGAAAAGTGGGGGTTCTCTCGTCGCGGTCGCCACCGCCTTTCATAGTTCGTGTTGTCATGCTCGTTGCCGTTGAGGGTCAAGGGAAAGGGGAGGTGTCCTCAACGACGATTGCCAGTGCTCGCCTCCTGTTACGGGGAGTAAAATAAACTTACTAGCTGATGTTTGCGTGATGGTCTTTTTTCTTGAATCGCCTTTTACGATTAACAGACTAGTATGCAAAATAACTACGGGATGACCGCACAAACTGTCTGGAAGGTGGTGACTTGATTTAGAAAGTATAGTATGTCATTGTAAAAACTGTTTATTTAGTATGTTCTTGAATTTGTGTTATCGTTTTGTAACTATTTTATATTAAAAGGTCAAGTGGAATATGTACTTCGTGTGGTATTGTTAGTGAGAAGAGTTCTTTTATTATTCGTGTGTTTTAAATGTTTTAATTCGATGTCATTTGCTATTTTGTAGATGAACTCGTTGTGTGTTTTGTTTATCCGTAGCAAGGAAGTGTTTGTTTTGAAAACTTTTATTTTGACAGCTACTTTAGTATAGCTGTTAACCGTAAGTTCCCGCTCTTGGTGACACGGTTTCGTATATAGTATTCTGCTTATTTAAAGTATTTGTTCAAACTCCAAGTTTAAGTGATGACATTGATACTCCGTTTATGCAACGACGCTTCTGTGGAATGACTGTCGAAGATCTGATGGTTAGTACCAAGAACAGATTTTCGTGTTGGCCAATATGCTTGAGTTCTATGCTTGGCGTATTCACGGTTCTTCAACTTTGAGAGGGGATATTGGAGGTTGGGCAGGATCTAGTAAAAGGAAGCGCAGGTCTACAGTTATTTGCTCTGGGAAATGTCCTGTATGGTTGATAGGAGTTGCTTTGCTGCTTCTGGCTCTGTCAGGCGATGTAGAATTGAACCCAGGGCCAGTGTGTAGCTACAATCTACCATCTTCTAGCAGTGTGTCGTCTGTGTCTCCCCACAACGTGGTAGACTTGGGACTTGAGAGAAATCATCGTGACACCTCGGACTCCGAGCCAAGTACATCGGCTGCGTCGTCAAGTGATGCCACCTTGATCTGCCTGTTACGTACAACACCATGAAATATGATGAACCCAGGGCCAGTGTGTAGCTACAATCTACCATCTCCTAGCAGGGTGTCATCTGTGTCTCCCCACAACGTGGTAGACTTGGGACTTGGGAGAACTCATCGTGACACCTCGGACTCTGTGCCAAGTACATCGGCTGCGTCGTCAAGTGATGGCCACCTTATCTGCCTGTTACGTACAACACCATGAAATATAATGAACCCAGGGCCAGTATGTAACTATAATCTACCACCTACTAGCAGTGTGTATCTGTGTCTACCCACAACGTGGTAGACTTGGGACTTGGGAGAACTCATCGTGACACCTCGGACTCTGTGCCAGGTACATCGGCTGCGTCGTCAAGTGATGGCCACCTTATCTGCCTGTTACGTACAACACCATGAAATATAATGAACCCAGGGCCAGTATGTAACTATAATCTACCACCTACTAGCAGTGTGTCATTTGTGTCTCCCCACAACGTGGTAGACTTGGGACTTGGGAGAACTCATCGTGACACCTCGGACTCTGTGCCAAGTACATCGGCTGCGTCGTCAAGTGATGGCCACCTTATCTGCCTGTTACGTACAACACCATGAAATATAATGAACCCAGGGCCAGTATGTAACTATAATCTACCACCTACTAGCAGTGTGTATCTGTGTCTACCCACAACGTGGTAGACTTGGGACTTGGGAGAACTCATCGTGACACCTCGGACTCTGTGCCAAGTACATCGGCTGCGTCGTCAAGTGATGGCCACCTTATCTGCCTGTTACGTACAACACCATGAAATATAATGAACCCAGGGCCAGTATGTAACTATAATCTACCACCTACTAGCAGTGTGTATCTGTGTCTACCCACACAACGTGGTAGACTTGGGACTCGGGAGAACTCATCGTGACACCTCGGACTCTGTGCCAAGTACATCGGCTGCGTCGTCAAGTGATGGCCACCTTATCTGCCTGTTACGTACAACACCATGAAATATAATGAACCCAGGGCCAGTATGTAACTATAATCTACCACCTACTAGCAGTGTGTATCTGTGTCTACCCACAACGTGGTAGACTTGGGACTTGGGAGAACTCATCGTGACACCTCGGACTCTGTGCCAAGTACATCGGCTGCGTCGTCAAGTGATGCCACCTTAATCTGCCTGTTACGTACAACACCATGAAATATGATGAACTCGGGACCGAGTTGAGAAGAATGCGTGTCACAGATCCAGAGAGAGAACACTACGACGACGTGAGGAACTAGGGCGCTTCAACCGGGTAGGTCATTTTGCGCCACCTGAGATATTAAAAGTTGCTGTAATGAGGTGGTGTGTTTGATGTTATGATTGTTTTCTAAGTGTATATATATATATATATATATATATGTTAAGTTATACTTTACGGAAATAATCACGCTTTATTGGATGTTTAAAACAAATATTTAATTAAAACTTCAACGTTTCAGAAGACTAGGCTTCCATTTTCAAGAAGAGTTGGTATAAAACAATAAAAACAAAACATCAGCAACACAATAAAAATATAAACAAACTTAACCGCCTTACAAATTCAAACCAAATAGTAAGTACAAAAGCAAATCAGGTGCAGTGAAAACTTGTTAACCACATCACTGTGCTAAGCGCTTTGCTTGACTTCTAGTCACCCTTCTCACAGGCTGATTCTGTTCTTCAACTGATGTTGTAGAATTGCTGGAAATTGTAGGACTTAAATGTTGACTTCTTGTCAACATTCTTGTAGGAGGATTCTGGTCAACTGTTGGTACGACTCTTGGACCATGTGTATCCAGCGCAGAGTCTGGATTATCTGTTTTATGGTTTTCAGGCACCAATCTATTTGCCAAAACAGGCTTCCAAGACTGGGCCAGACGTTTGCCATCATCTCGCTTGTTCAAGTTATGAGGGCGTTTTTCAATTTCAACTGCCTCTCTGACGATACGGCTAGTCAGATGAACAACTTGAACAAGCGAGATGATGGCAAACGTCTGGCCCAGTCTTGGAAGCCTGTTTTGGCAAATAGATTGGTGCCTGAAAACCATAAAACAGATAATCCAGACTCTGCGCTGGATACACATGGTCCAAGAGTCGTACCAACAGTTGACCAGAATCCTCCTACAAGAATGTTGACAAGAAGTCAACATTTAAGTCCTACAATTTCCAGCAATTCTACAACATCAGTTGAAGAACAGAATCAGCCTGTGAGAAGGGTGACTAGAAGTCAAGCAAAGCGCTTAGCACAGTGATGTGGTTAACAAGTTTTCACTGCACCTGATTTGCTTTTGTACTTACTATTTGGTTTGAATTTGTAAGGCGGTTAAGTTTGTTTATATTTTTATTGTGTTGCTGATGTTTTGTTTTTATTGTTTTATACCAACTCTTCTTGAAAATGGAAGCCTAGTCTTCTGAAACGTTGAAGTTTTAATTAAATATTTGTTTTAAACATCCAATAAAGCGTGATTATTTCCGTAAAGTATAACTTAACATAAACCATGAGTCACGAAAGCCTACAACAGAACAATATATATATATATATATATATATATATTTAAAATATATATTATATATATATATATAACAAAATAAATTGATGATGATAATAATATCATAACAAAAAAGATTTATGTTTTATTTATTTATATTAAGGACGCGTCAAACGATAGGTCATAATGCACCACTCCAGCTTTGGGGATATGGGGAGGAGGGACTCATGCTGGTCAGAACCAGCCACAGGTAAGGGGATGAAGGAGGATTTCCTACGACGCGGTCGTCATTGTCTTTGTCTGCAGTTATATATTTCCCTATACAAACTTGCTGATGTTTGCGAGATGGACTTGGTCTCTTCTACCCTGTGCACAGACGGGGGTAAACAAATTACTCTGAATGAGAAATTTATAGTGTTTGTCGACAATATTACGTCATGTGTTCTTCATGTGATTGGGAGAGGCCAAATTGCGTTCGCAAGGCATCATAATTGGTACAATCACATTTGTGTATGGAAACGTGGGTAACAAAGGGGACGTTTAACACAAAAAACTGAAACATACTTCTCAAGTCTCATCCAACTGAATGTCACCGCAAAACTACGACGTAAGAAACTAGAACGCCCTAACTTCATAGGTAATATTGCGCCGCCTGTGATAAAGAACGTTATTGAAATGAGTTTTACTGGTGTGTTTGACGATTAAATTAATTTCTTAGTTTATAAAACAAAAGATAATGATTGTTATGTAGAAGAAACAGAAAAATATTCATCGGAATGGAAATAAGTGAGGGAAATGTGATAACTTGAATAAAATCTGGCTAATTTAATTACTTTGACGATAAATTTAGAATGTTTGTCGCCGTTATCATATGAAAGTAGTTCTTCATATGATTGGGAGAGATCAAATTGTGTGCGCAAGGCATCATATTTGGTACATTCTGCTAGCATATGATGTACAGTTAAAGGTACATCACATGTGTCACATATGGGAATAACCTCTTCTCTACGTGAGAGTCGAGACGTGGGTGGACGTATTTTATTATTCAGTGTGGGCATCACACTACGCAAGTTGATGCTTAGATGCTTGTCGCAAATCCAACAGTCGTTGCTTAAATCCACTCTTGTCATCTGGAACGGGAACTAGATCGAAATCAACGCCGCGACGCTGGGAAGCTTCATTAGCAGCCCGATCAGCGTGTTCATTTCCCTCTATGCCCATGTGTCCAGGTATCCAGCAAAACTCTATTATAAAACCTAGAGTTTAGTTTTTCTAAATAGAATTGGATGTCTTGTACCATATGATAACTTGAATACATGAGTTTTAACGCTTGAAGTTAACTTATGCTATCTGAACACAGAAAGTATTCTCCACAACGACAACGTAGAATGTATTTGAGAGCTTCACGAATAGCGAATAACTCTGCAGTGAAAACTGAACACACGTCGCTTAGCCTGAAACGTTCAGTTAAGGTGGAGCAATAAAAGGCACTTACAACATTGTTGTCAATTTTATAGCCATCTTTGAATACCTAAGTAAAAATTTGATGTTCATGGCAAATCATTCCTAAGTTTATTTTGAATACGCTATCGCAAGTAGAGTTTTTATCAGAACGACAAAGTTCGAATATCATAATCGCCTCTGTTGTAAACCAGGGCGGGTTAATGCTAAAAACAAAATTAAAAACTTTTAGATGATTAAATTCTATGGGATTAAACAAAAGTTTACATCTTAATCCTGTTGGAAGGGTTGTCATGAGTTTGTTATCAAGTGTCTGACATATTTTATATTAAAAACATCCCAATTTGCTGGATGCTTATGCATATTATCTTTAATTTTCATTACGTACGTACCCATCAAGAGATTTCGTTGTTTCATAGGTAATCTACGTCATCCCCCTTGTTGTTTAGACGCTGTCAATATGCGACGTCGCAAACGCTACGAAACTTTACAGTCGAGCGCTTGTTGGGAGCGCTGCGCCAGTGCCAGAACCAGCCACTTACAGTCGAGCGCTTGTTGGTAGCGCTGCGCCATGCCAGAACCAGCCACTTAATTCGAGCGCTTGTTGGTAGGGGCGCGCCAGGGCCAGAACAGCCACTTCAGTCGGCGCTTTTTGGCGCTGGCCATGCCAGAACCACCTTACATCAGCGCTTGGGGTAGCGCTGCGCCTGGCCAAACCCCCACTTACATCAGCGCTTTGGTAGCGCGGGGCGCCGTGCCAGAACCACCACTTACAGTCGACGTTTTTGGGTATCGCCGGGGCCAAACCACCCTTACACGGCGCTTGTTGGGGGGCGCCAGCCCAGAACCCCACTTACAGTCGAAACCTTTTTGGTAGCGCTGCCCCAGTGCCAGAACAGCCACTTACAGTCGAGCGTTGTTGGAGGGCATGGTGCAAAGTCCACTTTAAACCCAAGTGGATGCTTGTTGTAACTTTCATCACGTAACCCATCATTACGTGTTTCATGGTCAGCCCCTTGTTGTTAGACGCTGTCATATGCGACGTCGCAAAGCCTACGAAACTTTACAGTCGAGCGCTTGTTGGTAGCGCTGCGCCGGGGCCAGAACCAGCCACTTACAGTCGAGCGCTTGTTGGTAGCGCTGCGCCAGTGCCAGAACCAGCCACTTACAGTCGAGCGCTTGTTGGTAGCGCCAGTCCCAGAACCAGCCACTTACAGTCGAGCGCTTGTTGGTAGCGCTGCGCAGGGCCAGAACCAGCCACTTACAGTCGAGCGCTTGTTGGTAGCGCCAGTCCCAGAACCAGCCCCGGGTGGGGGAGGAAAGGAGGGGGGGGATACTCACGTCGAAGTCGTAATCTTCTTCGTCTTTGAAGTGAGCTCAAGCTATACAGTGTCAGACACTTTTTTTCAGCAATCTTTTAAATAAGACATATTATTATATTTGTCAGGAATACAGTAAGAGTGTTAATTATTAAAAACAGCTGGTGGTTAATATTTTAAGCTTTACGTCTCTACTCTATTGCATTATTGATATTCTAGACGATGAGGGGTGATAGTGAGGGTGCAGGACAACTAAAACCCATGCCTTACGCTGGACACGAACCCTCGTCCTCTAGTGTCAAACGCTTCAGAGAATCGACTATAGAACCCCATGAGAAACTAGGGCGCTTCAACAGAGTGGGTTGTATTGTGCCGCATGTGATGTTGTAAGTGTAAAGATCGAGTTTGTTGTTTGTTGATGATGACTTTAGGGCTAGGATGCTCCTGACATCTCCTGGTTTTTCTATTTGGATGAGCGAAGCGAAGATTCCATTTCACTACACTGGAGAAAAAAATCCGGAATGTTTTTTTTTTTCTTTTTGTATTTTTGTGTGTCTGTGAACACGATTCCGGCTAAACCAATACTCCAATTGCAATGAAATTTTATGGAGGTCTATGAAATCTCTGAACAAAGAACTGCACGGGGGGAAAAATCGATCGAAAAATTATTTCTCATGAAAATCGCAATTTTACGATTTTTTTCGATTTTTAAAAAAATTCTTCGACTTATAACATCTACATGCTTTATCCGATTGTAATGATTTTTTAACAGAACCTTAATTTTATGAATTACTAGGAAAACGCTTAAGTCCCGCCGCGTTGATGGATGAGCGTAATTTTTTTAAACGAAAAAAGCGTAAAATTGTGATTTTTTTAATAGATAATTTTTCGATCACGCTCAAATTTTACACGAATATAATAACTCATAAAATTAAAGTTCTGTGAAAAAATCATTACAATCGGATAAAGCATGTAGGTTTTATTCGTCGAAGAAATGTTAAAAATTGAAAAAAATCGTAAAATTGCGATTATCATGAGAAATGATTTTTCGATTGCGCTCAAATTTCACACGAATATATTAATTCATAAAATTAAGATTCTGTGAAAAAATCATTACAATGGGATAAAGCATGTAGGTGTTATAAGACGAAGAATGTTTTAAAAATTTAAAAAAATCGTAAAATTGCGATTTTCATAAGAAATAAATTTTCGATTGCGCTAAAATTTTACACGAATATATTAATTCATAAAATTAAGGTTCTGTGAAAAAATCATTACAATCGGATAAAGCATGTGATGTTATAAGTCGAATAATTTTTTTTCAAATAGAAAAAAATCGTAAAATTGCGATTTTCATGAGAAATAATTTTTTGATCGATTTTTCCCTCCGTGCAGTTCTTCGTTCAGAGATTTCACAGACCTCCATAAAATTTCATCGCAATTGGAGTATTGGTTTAGCCGGAATCGTGTTCACAGACACACAAAAATACAAAAAAAAAAAAGAAAGAAAGAAAGAAAAAAAAAAAACATTCCGGATTTTTTTCTCCAGTGTAGTGAAATGGAATCTTCGCTTCGCTAGCTACGCTCGCTACGCTCATCCAAATATATTCGTGTGAAATTTGAGTGCAATCGAGTAATTATTTTTTATGAAATCGCAATTTTACGATTTTTTTTCAATTTTTAACATTTCTTCGACGAATAAAACCTACATGCTTTTTCCGATTGTAATGATTTTTTTACAGAACTTTAATTTTATGAATTAATATATTTGTGTGGAATTTGAGCGTAATCGAAAAATTATCTATTAAAAAAAATCGCAATTTTACGCTTTTTTCGTTTAAAAAAAATTACGCTCATCCATCAACGCGGCGGGACTTAAGCGTTTTCCTAGTGGTAAATACATGCCTCATAAATAGTTCTAAGTTTGTCTTAAAGCTCTGGGACAAAATCTATCTCGGCCCAGACGGGGTACGTCGTGGTCGTCATCGTCTATGTCTTCGTTTGCGTTGTCATGTTGGTGTCGTCGGGGAGGTCGTCAAGGGGATGGGGAGGGGTCCACGATGACGACTGCCAGAGCTCGCCTCTAGGTTCAGGGATTTATGTTGCTCGTACATTTTTTTTATTTATTTATTTTATTTTTATTTATTTTGATTAAGGACGCGTCAACCGTTAGGTCATAATGCACCACTCTACCTAGGGGAGGGGGGGGGGTGGAAGAGGGGCCCATGCTGGTCAGAACCAGCCACGGGTAAGGGAAATGAAAGGAACCGCATACACCTATGAGCTGAAACCACGTGTGATTCCCTCCAAGAGAAGTGTTTCGATCGAACTAGCAGAAATCCGACGACGACGTGAGAAACTAAGGCACTAGAACCGGGAAGTTCATATTGCACGGCCAGTGGTATTGTATGTTTAAGAACTGAATTTTGTGTTCGTTTTTATATATTGTTTCTAACTTTAAAAACTAATAGAATATGATAAAGACGGTAATTAAAAGAATTATTATTATTTTGTTAAAAGATGTACAGTATAGATAATTGATTATAGTAAAACAAAATTTCTTCCGAATAAGGGTTTTTAAAAACGTTTGTCGACGTTGTCATGTACATTTAAGATAAACAACTACGAAAAGGATATTTTTATTAATAAAACCAAGTCTTAAGGATTAGGGCCTTTCAACCGTCAGGTCCTTATGCGCCACTCTCGCCTTGGGGATACAGGAGTAAAATCCCATGCTGGTCAGAACCAGTCACGGGTAGGGGGAGGAAAGTGGAGGTATTCGTAACGCGGTAGTTATCGTCATGTCGTCGTCATCAAGAAGGTCGTCCAGGGAAGAGGGAGAGGTCAACGACGACTACTGCCAGAGCTCGCCTGAAGATTTGGGGAGCAATATACTGGTCCTACTTACTAGCTGATGTTTGCGAGATGGACTTTATCTCTTTCCTAGCCTTATGCGAATTGCAGAGCCATGCTCTGAGCCAAGCTAGGAAATGATTTGCAAGTTTGAGAAAGTTCTTGTTAAAAGGATAGGACTTGTGTGCTAAAGCTATATCATATAATGCGAGAGTTCGTTGGGTTCTCTTTTTTAAAGACGGTAATAAACATCTTTACCATTTGTAACGACGACGTCGGACACATGGGCGCGTAAACCGGTTAAGTCATACTGAGCCGGCTTCGATATTGTGGGTTAATAAAATGAGTTTGTTGTTTTTCTACGTTTATATTGTATGGATTAAAGGCGCGTCAACCAAAAGGTCATAATGTGCCACCCCTCGTCCATGGGGCAAGGGGCGGAAACACCTTAATTATTTAGCTTAAGTTTAAGGGGCCCGTTTAGCGTTGAAATGAAATGTGTTTGATGTGAATTAAATTTGTTTGATTAAATTACTTATTCTTAAATAAGGGTGCGTCAACCGTTTGGCCATAATGCACCACTCTAGCCTAGGGGATATGGGGAGGAGGGGCCTATGCTGGTTAGAACCAGCCGTAGGGTCGTGGGAGAAAAGGGGGCAGGATTCTCACTTTATGGTCGTCATCGTCTTAGTCATCGTTCGTGTTGTCATGGTCGTCGTCGTCGTCGGGCAGGTCGTCAAGGGAGGAGAATAGGTCCCATGCGCTGGGCCAATTCTACCCCGGGCCCAGGCTGAGAATGGTATGAAATGAATGAACAAGATTTGTAAGAAAAAACAGTCTTGAGATGGATATAATTTATTGTCGAATTAAATTTGCTTTGTCTAATCAAATTTGGTGAAAAAGATAACCTAAACCACTGTGTGTTATTTGCTCTAAATTCTTTCCAATAACCGTGTGAACCATCTCTTCTCCGCCGCCATTTAGAAACCGAGCACGTACAATACAAAGACAAGCCTTTCAAACGTCAAGACTCATGTCAGGACGCCGGGAGAAACTAGGGCGCTTCAACCGCTAAGGTAATTAATTGTTGATATTGATTTCCAAGTAGAGGTTCTAGTTAGAGGTTCTAAAACCCCGTATTCATTGTCTTGTCATCGTTCGTGTTGTCAGTGTCGTCGTCTTGTGAAATACTCCCTACATACCACCTGATGTTTGCGTGATAGACTTATCTCCTTCCTTGCCTCTTCTTACGATTAGCAGAACAATGCCTGGGTCGAGTTCTACCCTGGGCCCAGACAAGGTTAATAATTTAACAGTCAAAACTTCTAAATATCCAATCACGTAACTACCGGGCAGTGTGGGGGTGAAACACATTCCTTGTCTTGAGAAGTCCGAGCTAAAACCGTGTGTTGGCCCTGTACAAACAGTGATCAGGCACGTACATGTAACGCGCTAGTGACAATGTACGTTCAAATGTCACGCACCACATTCCTCGACGCACACAACATTTCAGCTGAAGAGGACTTTGCACAACCAGACAAAACTAGTTTATAAACTGAACTGGGAATCGGGAAATCATACATGAAACCACTCTACGACGACGAAAGAAACAAGGGCGATCCAACCGGTTTGGTCATATTGCGCCGCCTGGGTTTATGAAAAATTGACTAGATGAGTTAATGTGTGTTGATTTTGATTATTTTTTAAAATTTATTATTATTATTTTTATTTATTAGTTTATTAAATGTACGGG
>JAMZAV010016058.1:0-11774 GCA_024449915.1 Sweltsa coloradensis | reverse complement strand
TTCACAAACTGTGAAGCCAGAGATACAGCTGGAAAAAAATAAAACACCGTTAATTTGGAGAGGAAAGTGCATTTTCCCGCAGTCGAGTTTTTGGGAGTAGGCAGCCCTAGGGGGGCCTAGGTTACCCTATTAAGGAAATGTGTTCTAAATAAAAAGGCCACCTAGCCGATACGCACCATAGCCTGGGCCCAGGCCAGGTAACCCACCCTCCCCATGTCGAACGATTGGGCCTAGGCCTGGGGCCCATAAGGCCGGGGCAGGGATTCCCTAGACACTGGATCGGGGGAACCTATTTTGAGGGTTTGTTTTTTCGGGGATCGAGTCAATTTTGCAGCAGTTGACACAACCCCAGGTGCCAAGATTCCAGCCTAGGCCTAGCTAGGCCCTAGGCCTATTTGGAACTTCTTCGGTGGTGGGGCCTGGGTATGGACCGGTTTTAAAAAAAATTTACTTGCGTTGGGTTTTACCCGAACTTTCCGCGGGCTAAGTGCGCCCGCTATTCTAATATAATCGATAAGAGCGCACCCGAAATCCATTTCGTTACAAAACTAGGCCTACTTACCGGTACGGTAGTTGTTTTTCAGTGTTTTTATTGAAAAAATAACAGTGTTAAAAAACCGGTCCATTCCAACCGAAGAAGTAGGCCTACCAGGCTTTCCCTACCCCTTGACCCTCCAGTGTGCATAGGCTAGGCCTAGCTATGTTATAATAATAATAATTTAGCGAGCGTAGCGAGCGTCTCCACTTGACTCTTATGGCTCGAATGTCTGTTTTTTTTTGTTTGTTTTTTTTTTTTGTTATGCTTCAAAAGGTCGCCCCTTTTTTCTCTGTCGACCTGAAATTTTTTACACAGACATACCACCTAGGGGGGTTGCTGTATATTTTTTAAAAAAACCCAATTTGGGGTTTAAAAAAAAAAAAATAAAAAAATAAAAAAAAAAATTTTCCGACGTTAGAAATTTTGCGGGGTAAATAAGTAGCCTAAAAACTTTCCCTTCCTTTTTTCCAAATTTTAGTAAAGGGGATCCCATAAAACGTAAGAGAGCATAAGGTTTTAACGCGTAGGTACCCTACCCGGTAGTGTGTAAGCGCGCAGGTACACATAGAAACGTAAGCACAAAGAATTTAGCCCAAGATATGTCAGCTGTCTTCTAAGTTCTTTGCAGAGTGAACAGAGAGAACTTTGATTAAAAAAGGATTCGAAAAGATATTTAGATATTTTTTCGATATTTATTACGGATGCGTAGTTGACTGTTGTAGTCAAGCATTTCAAAATAGATGTTAGTTTGACTCAACTTTTTCGTACGTAGGCCTAAGCATAAGGTTTTAGCATAAAGTTGAAAATTGTTCAACTTTCTTACGCATTAAAACAGTGTCTTACAGCCACTCCGGCTCAAAAGGGGAAAAGTAGGCCTACAAAAAATCAAAAAAATTAAATTTAAAAAAAAATGTTTTTACCATTAGAAAGATGATGCATGTAATTTTATGAAACCAAAAATAGTTTTTTTTTTTTGTAAAATAACTATTATGTCTGTATTTGCCATTGAAATTATAGCTTTTGTTGGTGTAAGTGGAAGGTGATTTTTTTCCCAAAAAGTTGGCAAGCCTGGTAGGCCTATTCTAAAGAATAAGCTGGTACCTCCATTTTAAGCAGGGAAAAAAACATGATTTCATCAACCTCATAGCCAAAATATAAATTTAAAGCTACATACATGTGTCATACATAAAATTTAAAGCTTACAGCTTATTTTTCAGAATCGCCAAAGTTAATGGAATGGCATTTATATTTTTTTATAATATGACACTTGAAGTGCAATGATGTTCTGTTAATTTTTTTTTCCTACATTTTACAATAGCAATTAAAAGCCAAGGAAAGTGATTAAAGAAATTAGATTGCTGCAAAATGCATTCCTAATTTGGTTCAAACATATATGCACAAACTTATTACCAGCATACCAAATATCCCATCAATGCTATTAAAATATGTCAGGTCTGTATCTTTTTTTGAAATTGGATTGGTACGTTTTTTACTAAAAGTTCCTAAAGTTCTGTTCTGAGTGACTCAACAGTTCAATAACTTCAAAAATTTGTTTTTTTGAACGAAGTGAGCGTAGCGAACGTAGTGATTTCCATTCGACTTAAACGGCCCTTACGGTTTTTCGTGTGCCCTGCGGTGTGTGTGTGTGTATGTACGTTGAAAATCAGCCGAATGCCTGAAAAATTGCGCTGAAATTTTAAACGGACATCCGGTACGAGTTTATTGAGAACTGTTAACAAAATCAGCAAGATTCATTGCGATTTAAACCTACAAGAAATAATAACTGAGAAATAGACTTCCAATGTTTAGAAAATTATTTAACGACAATGTTTTAGATTTTGAAAAGATATTTTTGTTTGTTTTTCGCCTGGCCGTGAAATGCCGTGTCCATGCAAGGTCAGTCGAATGTTGGACGTCAAGGTACCCCCAAATTCCGCACGTAGATTGAGTAAACCTTGCAATATTTTCACGTATTTCGTACTGGCTATGTTAACCATAGTAGGCCCTATTGCCACAGATGATGGACTACACTGCGTTATATGCATTTCAAAACATGTTTATAATTATTTTTGAAATGCAATCTAGAAATTACAAAATCTTTCCCGACCAGGGGATTGAACCCACGTCTCACCACATTTCGGCTACAAGGGCGCTTTAGCCAACTAGACTAGGGAAACGCCAAAGTCGTAGTTAGACGAGTGAGCGAGTCATGTGGTGAGTACCCGGGAACATTTGCATTTAAGTTTGATAATTATATTCGTATAGATAATAGGGTATTGGTGGAAATCACTGTGCCGGAGGTTGCTGTTGTTGCAGTCTTCAACTGAATATTCCGTGTGACTGCCGGGTCTTGCTTAATGTTAGATTGTTGGTCCGGTAGTTGTGTAAATGTTTAGGCCATAGTTTAGGCCAAAATGCTCCAATGTAGCCTATATGATAGGCTAGTGAGGCCTAAGGTAAGGGGAAGAAAAGAAATGTTCCCGGGTACTCAACACATGGCTCACTCACTCGTCTAACAACGACTTTGGCGTTTCCCTAGTAAGTTAGATTAATGGATGTGAATTTGAAGTAATTTTTTCAATTGTCTAACTTTATAATCCTGTCAAATAAGAATTTTTGGAGGAAAAAATTGCAATGTCGCTGAATTTTTGCAGAGACTTTCCTTAAAGGATACTTATCAACATACTAAAACTCCCCTACAAACGGACTGGAGCTTCGGCCGCCATATTGGAAAATGGCGGCCAAAAAGTGTTTGTTATCGAATATCTCCAAATTTGTTTGAGATAGACAAAATATCTCAATCGCAAAAATATCCCCATTTAATTCTCTACAAAACAAGGTGTCCTTTATAGTTTTGGTAGGGGCAAAGGTTACGTCACAAAATCGTGGTTTAAATGTTGCTTATTGGAGTACCAGCTAATTTCCAAATTTTCACGCCCAGCATCAAACAATGCCCAGTAAATCCGTAAGAAATCGATTTAAATACAAAAAATTTTTGTACGGGGTTCATGAAAGTTTCCTTTAGTACTTAAAACAATCAGTTTTGCGAAATCGGATTTTGCATTAGGTAACCCGGAATTTGGGTTTTTCCATTGTTGGCATTTTCTAAAAAAATGCCATATTTTACTGTCCATTATTAAGCACTAAATAGCATTGGAGGAAAAATTATTTCTACGCACATTGAAATGACTTAAATAATGATCCGATTACAACCAAAGTTTAAATCCAATATGGCTGCTAATTCCTAATAATCACAATATGAATACTGTTTTTGTGCTGTTTTTTACACTCGTTTTGTAAATAATTCTCTTTGATGTTGTGGATATTAGGAATTAGCAGCCATATTGGATTTAAACTTTGGTTGTAATCGGATCATTATTTGAGTAATTTCAATGTGCATAGGAAGAATTTTTCCTCCAATGCTATTTAGTGCTTAATAATGGACAGTCAAAAAGGGCATTTTTGAGGAAATGCCAACAATGGAAAAACCCAAATTCCGGGTAAATGCAAAATTCGATTTCGCAGACCTGATTTTTAAAATACTGATGGAAGCTTTCATAAACCCCGTACAAAAGTCCTTTTGTATTTAATCGATTTCTTACGGATTTACCGGTTATTGTTTGATGCTGGGCGGGAAAAATTTTGAAATAGCTGGTACTCCAATAAGCAACATATAAACCACGATTTTGTGACGTAACCTTTGCCCCTACCGAAACTATAGAAGACACCTGCTTTGTAGGGAATTAAATGGGGAATATTTTTGCCATTGAGATATTTTGTCTATCTGAAACCAATTTAGAGATATTCGTCAACAAACACCTTTTGGCCGCCATTTTCCAATATGGCGGCCGAAGCTCCAGTCCGATTGTAGGGGAGTTTTAGTATGTTAATAAGTATTATATAAGGAAGATCTCTGCAAAAATTCAGCGACATCGCAATTTTTTCCTCCAAACGTCAATATACGATCTTATTTGACAGGATTATTATGATTAGTTGATAAATTGTGGTAACAGACGTACTTTGAACGGTAACAGACGTACCATGGTACGTCTGTTACCACTGTTATTTCTCATATCCGATATTATTGTTTAAATTCTTTGTCCATAAAAGTTTGTAAAAATACCACTGGAGTGATAGGTCGAAAGCTTTCTTGTAAAAAATTGCTTCCATCAGCATGTTTTAGGTAGGCCTACAGTGTATGGTACATTATTAATTATTTCAAATTTTCTAATTAAAGGGTATCCCAATAATATCAAAGATTATTCCACTGGAATTGAAGTGAAGTTGGTCAAGATGTTGCACTAGAAGAATCTTAACACCTGGTAGATATTTAAATATCAGTGATGCACCAATAATTAGATTTGTGCCTTTGTAACTGTCAAATTATCATAAAATAACTTGTACGGTGGTACCTACAAAACTGTTGGTAGCCAAAATTTTACAGATTATTTGGAAGCTAGAGTTGAGGTGAATTACAATTTACTTGAGAATCATATACCATAATCATAGTAGGCCTACATATTTACAGTTGAGGAGCCAGTTTCATACACGGATATTGACACCATTGTAGAAATTCTCCCCCTCCCGTGATGGATAACAGAAGTCATTGCTGTACTGCTTTAGAAATTCAATTTTACTGAATGATGGTAACAAAGTTTGATGTTTCATATCTAGGGATGTTAACTGATCAACGTAATGG
Organism: Sweltsa coloradensis; assembly: GCA_024449915.1. Lineage (NCBI taxonomy): Eukaryota > Metazoa > Arthropoda > Insecta > Plecoptera > Chloroperlidae > Sweltsa > Sweltsa coloradensis. The sequence goes on along the minus strand of JAMZAV010016058.1, from coordinate 6,537 downwards.
AGCAGAATAAATTTATGTTATGGTTTGACAAGGTAGCAAAGGAAATGTATTAAAAAATGCAATTTTTATTCCTACAAGGTACGTCTGTTACCGCCTATTTCTTTAAGATTAGACAATATCCTCATAAATTCATATGAAATGAAGTGATTAGTATATAAGTATGAGGTAGTCCTCTATCTTGTACCTATTTTGTATCATGAGAAAGTTTGTTCTGTTGTATTCATTCAGCAATCACATACATTTACCAATTTCTAACGTAGGCCTACCGGTAATGTCTAAACAGTTGTCAAAAAAAGAATATCTGGATGTAACTGACCAATAATGAACAGAGAAATTATATTTGAAGATTTGATTAACTGTAACCACAAAAAGAAGCATGATCTATGATATTTAGTATAAAATACCAGTTTTAATTCAGACAAGGTACGTCTGTTACCATACTTGGTACGTCTGTTACCAGCCTACTTCTTGCATAGTAGGCAACATACTTAAAAATACACATGAAGTGACTTGTGAATCTGATTAAGTACTATCTTGTAGCTATTTTGTATGAGAAGGTTTTTTATTTTGCATGCAATAATCACAGAGTTTTAATCATTTCTAACATACTGTAAAAACACGCGTCCATTAAAAGTACGTCTGTTACCGCTTGTTGCGATCCCCGTCACGAGAAAAGTTGATATCGTACAGTAAAAATGTTTATACCATGAGTAAGCTCATCTTATTTCCTATTCATCCACATACTTACAATGTCTTTATAATGAATGGATAACAATATAATTGGGTTTGTTAATACAAAAATGTTGTCCGAAGGTACGTCTGTTACCCGTTGTTTTGTCCCAGCAGCTCATAAGTTAAGGTTATGTGTGAAGAATCTAAACTGTGAATTTCAAGTCTTTATGTAATTATATCACACATGTTTGTGATGTAGCCTAACATCCGTGACAATAAAGGCAAATAAGTTGTTTTTTGGTGTATAATAATAGTTCTTAGGCCTATATTTTGCTACAAGTTGGTGATGTTGACAATGTACTTGGAGGCTAACCTTTAACATTTTTTAAGTGTTCATAGCTTTAAACATTTCTGAGAAATAGTGTCACGGATGTTACGCGTCACGGATGTTACATGTCGCGGATGTTGTTCAAAGATTGTGATGTGATTACACACTTGAAATATTGTCACGCATAGCTAATTAGGCCCTTTGGCTGAGGGTGGTGATCGCCAAATGAGTGTTTAAGTGGGGGCGTAGCAGTAGTACTCTTTAGGCCTAAATAACTAGCACGGACCAGGATCGTGGGTAGGTGGGTTCATGAAGGGGATGTAGACACAGTAATTAGACGTGAATCCACTTACTAAGAGACCAGCACTGTATTAAAGATAAAGACGGCAACTGGTCGAGTGCACAACATTAATGAAGACCTCAGTCAAGAACTTAAGAAGAAGACCTTCATGCAACACAAATAAATAAATAATTGTTGTGTTTGATAATGAGTAAGACTGACAACAATTTGGATTCTTCAGTCAGTCCAGTGAAAAAAGGAACGTAGGCTGTGTAATTTGCCTATATTCAACTAGCCAATGACAGAATATATTTTCATGTAACGCCTATGCTGTGCAAGTAAAACATTAAATCTACAACTATTGACTGATTTTTTCATTATCAACAAATTAGAAATTAATGTATGGCAGCAATGCACCAATACTATGTACTTGCTAATACATAGCGAGCAGGGTAATTTTTGGGCAACTTCAGTGTGATGTTTCTTCCAAACGAAGGAAAACACATTTTCCAAATTTTAACTGCATCGTTAACAGTTTTTTTTTTCAATGACAAAAATTTCAGATTTTTAAATGGTCCCTCACTGGAGTTACGAGGGCCCAAAAACGGTAAATTTTCAAATTTTGACATTTTTGAAAGCTTGTAACAGCTAAAGAGGTTTAAAAACACAACTTTTATCTTTCACACATTTAATATGGTACCCAAATATACTGTAAAAAAAAATGGGCATTGTGATCACAACCCTTCTATGAGAAAACTTATTGCGAAAGTTGCAAAAAATCGTACATTTGCGTCAAAACTTTGTACTAATCGTACTCATAGATGTTAAGTAGTAAGGTTATAAAAATATATGTCAAATGAAAGCTCAGTTTGTGACGATTAATTTGGTGTATGTTCCATCCTCCTACGACTTGTACTTTCCGAGTTATTCCAATTAATAATGTAATGAAATAGTTAGACTGTACACTGCACTTGTAAATAAAGAAAACAACTTTTTAACAATATTTCGATGACTATTCTGTCATCTTCAACGGGTTTAATGACATTTATCAAATAACAGTAAGAAAAAACAAAAATCCAACATTTTTTACAACAAATACATACTGCCATCTCAATTTCACCCTTGAATTTCACCAGATAAACACATGCCTACCATCTTATAAAAATTAAATCAGTTATGTTGCCAACTGACAATTATGATAAATTGAAAACACAACACCTTTATAAGCGATGACTACCTCTGGCTTTGTGGAACAAACATTGTTCAAATAGAAGGACAATTAAGTACTAACAACGTTGTTCTTCACAGCCATAAAGGCCAAAGAAAATTAAGATAAATACACAATACCCTTTATAAGTTATGACTCTGACTTGGAACAAACATTTTCCAAATAGAAGGAAAGTCAATACTAGGAGTACTAATGACGTTGTTCTTTACAGCCATAAAGGCAGCCTCTTTTAACCGACGTTTATGCAGATTAGTTTCATGGAGAATGATAGAGGAGTCGTTCCAATTCACATAATGATGGTTCTCATAAACATGTTCTGCTAGTCTTGAGGAACAAACTTTATGTTGCGCTACATTAGTCTTATGTTCTTTTATCCTGATGTCCAGTGGTCTTTTTGGTCTCACCAATGTAAATGTCACCACATTGGCATGGTATCGAATAGACGGCATTCTTAGACGATTGAGCATCATTCTTTGGCTTAGTTTTTGTTAAAATGCTTCTGATAGTATTAGGTGATTGGAAAACAGTTCGGACCCCAAACGGTGATAACAGACGTCTGACTTTTTCTGATAAATTAGGATAGTAATCAAGGACCACAGTTTTTAGAATAGGAGATGGGACAAGATCTTGACTTTTGTCTTTCATATTCATGGTAGGTGCAGATTTTATCAGTTGATGACACATTTGTCTTTTCCATATTCATATTCATATCTATAATATTCCAATTACCGCTACTCCTTAAAAGTGCCATTTTTACAACGCGCTGCGACCTTTAAGGGCCTGTAAGTCCTTAAGGTCATGACCAAAAAATTATTAAAAATTGGTTTTGTGCCTAAGACATGTAGTAGTAAGTGTGTAAAATTTGAATTTTTTCTGAAATGGTGCTGCAACAGGTGTTTGGTGAATTGGTATGGAATGACCCTAAAAGCAATAAACTTAAAAAAAAAATCATAATTGCAAGAAAACATTGAAATTTCTGGTGGCTGAACATATTCATTATAGAATAAAATTTAGCTTTTCAAGGATCAAGGGGGGGGGGGGCGATCGCCTTTACCGCCCCCCCCCTGGATCCGCCACTGGGTCCAAGATATTTAGGCCTATATCTAGGCCGTAGCCTACTGCCTACATCACCCGACTTACCAATGTATGAAGCTGTGCTCAAACCTTTATCATCACCGTGCAGTTTTACAGCCTCCGATTCTTATTCCAAATTGAGATGGACGTACGTAGTGTGGAGACTGTTGCAATTTTCAAACACTTAAAATTTTCAGTGTCTGTGAAAAGTTAATGGACTATTCTTTCACTTTCTGTTCTTGCAGGATATGGTCGTCGAGATGTTGTCGAGTTCTTGCTAGCGGCCGGGGCATCTATTCAAGCCCGCGACGACGGTGGACTTCATCCGTTGCATAACGCTTGTTCGTTCGGCCATGCTGATGTAGTTCGGTTACTTCTCGAAGCAGGTGCAAACCCTAACACTAGAGACAATTGGAATTACACTCCTCTGCATGAAGCTGCAATCAAAGGCAAAGTGGATGTCTGTATAGGTAAGATTGATAAATTGTGTTGGCCTATTTATGATCAATATGAATGCGGACCAACATTGAATTGTTTTTATTATGGCATTGATGGCCATGCTCTGTAGGAATGCTAGGTACTCAATAGGCTAGTATGTTTTTTTAAACTTGTATGACTCTTCTCAAGCCTGACTCAGTAGGACTATAATACCAGTCTGAAGTAGGTAGAAAATAAAATATAATGTCTTAAAACTTAAAGTATTTGCAAGGCAATACAATAATTATATAATGAGTAGGTTAATGACATAGGTAGTACCGTAGTGAAATTTAGATGATTAATTTGAACTAAGAGTCTGATAAAAAGTTCAATATTGCTTCTGGACCTTAGGTTTAAACTGTGATAAGCCTGCTGTCGGTAGCCATAGCCTCTTTAATATCTGAAGTTTCTTCAATTATTGAAGTCTTCACTTTGCTCATCCAATAATTTCAAGTCAAATTATTTGACTTTGTGTTTTTTTGTTTGTTTTTTTTACTTACGTTACCCCAAGAAAAATAGCTCGGGTGTTTTGTTTTTGTTAGTTTTTTTGTCTGTTTGTTCGCTCTCTACCGTGCAAACGGCATATGCGATCTTGATGAAAATTGGAGGGGACCTTCGAAATTTCTGAAGCTGTATTGTTTTTGGGTACAATCGAAGAAATATTTCTCATAACTAGGAAAACGCTTAAGTCCCGCCGCGTTGATGGATGAGCGTTTTTGTAATTTTTTTGTTTGCGTTTTTTGCGTTTGTTTGCACTTTTCCTTTGCAAGTGCTTTTTGAATGCATTGTAGGTGATTGTTGTCAAGTTTCTATTGTTACGTGTTAATTGGTATTATAAACCTCAATAAACTCATATTAAAACCTTTATTTCTGTGGATTCTGGCTAACTTTTTTCAACTTTTTCTTTCAAAAGGTACTACATCACCATAACTTTAATGTCCATGTGAAATCTGAACGTTGTAGCCCCACCCGTTTGGTCAGAATCGGCCCGAATGGGACGAAAATATCGCTCTAAAAATTGAAAAACTTATATTAAAACCTTTATTTCTATGAATTCTGGCTAACTTTTTCAACTTTTTCTTTCAAAAGGTACTACATCACCATAACCTTAATGTCCATGTGAAATATGAACGTTGTACCCCCACCCGTTTGGTCAGAATCGGACCAAATGTCACGAAAATATCGCACTAAAAATCGAAAAAATCGTAAAAGTACGATATTCATGAGAAATATTTTTTCGATTGTACCCAAAAACAATACACCTCTAAGTTCAGAGAAAACGAAGGTCCCCTCCAATTTTCATCAAGATCGCATATGCCGTTTGCCCGGAATCGAGCAAACAAACAAACGGAAAAAAAAAAAAAAAAAAAAACACCGGAGCTAAATATTTTGGGGGGTCAGTGAAATTGAAGTCTTCGCTCCACTCGCTACGCTCATCCAAATATCGCACTTTTGTGATTTTTTTTCAATTTTTAGTGCGATATTTTCGTGATATTTGGCAAACGGCTACTCCCATATTGATGAAACTTTATAAAAACGTTTAAAATCACTGAATTCATATATGTTATGATTTTAGAGACATTTGAAAAAATATTTCTTATAGAAATCGTACTTTTTATGATTTTTTCTCCGGTTTTTAATATGATATTTTCGTGATATTTGGGTCGATTTTGACCAAACGGGTGGGGCTACAACGTTCATATTTTACATTGACATAAAGATTATTTCTCGATTTGGTTGATCGGGAAACACTCCCGTGGGTGTAATTGGTAAGATTATGGTGATGTAGTGCCTCTTGAAAGAAAAAGTTGAAAAAGTTGGTCAAAATTAATAGAAATAAAGGTTTTAATATAATGGCGTATTCCATTGGCCGCACTAGTGCGCACTGAGTGCGATTGTCATGTTCCATTGGGATTTTGAGTTCGCATTACAATCATTACATCAACTTTCGCGTGTTCCATTGGACGCACTGCACTCGGCGAGTGCATAAAAACCCGCACTGAGGCGGTCATCGCGTCTTCAAGGGTCAGTGCGACAAATCGAGTGCAACAATTTGACGCGGGACATTTGTTTTTGTTGTTGGAGATATGGAAACGTCAGACAGCAGCAATGAAGAAGATAATAATGCTAAACTCAAACGAAGTGAACAATACAATTTTATAGGGTTTCATAATTTATGATGCCGTTAATTAGCAGCTATTCAGACAATGAGTATTATGTATGTATAGGACTAGGCCTAGAGGTAGAGCTTTGGGTATAACGCACCATTATAAGCCCAAGGGCTAGGCCCTAGCTCTAGGTCCTAGCCTTTGGGTTTATAATGGTGCTTTATAAACCCAAAGCCCTAGCTCTAGGCCTAGAGCTAGGGCCTAGGCTTATACTCCGTGTAGCCAAGAATCATGATGATGCCGAAGGCCTAGGACTAATAATTTGTTTTGTTATCATTTTAGTTTTGAATAAAGTTGTTGTTGTCGCCCT
>JAMZAV010016056.1:0-10577 GCA_024449915.1 Sweltsa coloradensis | reverse complement strand
TTTCGAGGGTTGTGCGTTGGGGGAAGTGGGGGAACTTGAAACTTTCAACTTCGGGGATTATTTTCCCGCAAGAAATTTTAACACGGCGATAAACCATCTTCCCCACATGACTAATTTTTGGTTATTAGGACACTAAGGTATTATTTGCCCGTGTTCTCTTTTAGAGCGATGTGCTATTTTTTAAAATCTATTATATTACTTTGATGATTTCAGATATTTAAGAACTTTGGTTATATTTTTCAGATTCATCGGATAAAATTTCTTTAAATTAGGTTTTTAGTTTAAAATCATTCCTCTCGTCCATGTGTTGAGGACATTCTACTAAAATGTGTTTAACAGTTAAAATCCCACCACACTGCTCCACATGAGGGTGGATCTTCGCCTCTTAAAGTGACTCCAGTGAGTGTACCAACAGACTCAAGAGTATAATATTATTATTCCCCTACAACTTTAAAAATAGGTCCAACTTGGTTTTTATGTCAGATAATTTACAACTGTAGTTTTTTTTACTACACTCAAAGTATTTATTTCTTTCTTATTGTTACATTTTAGGAAAACATATTATTTGCATCTGTATTGGTAAAAGTCGCTAATGACTAGTTCAGTATTCCCAAACCCCCAGAATCGAAACGTCTCATCAAAATAACACGTAAAATCACAAAAAGTAGGGTAAGGGCCTATGATTTGATCGATTGGATATTGCTTTAACGTCTCATATTTATGCAATTTGGCTAATCGAGACGAAGGGGGGGACGTTAGGGATGACGCGGGGGGACAAGGGGTGGAAGGCCTGTGTGGTCAGAACCAGCCACAAGCATATGGGGAGGGGCAGGGGTTCCCCACGTCGTGGTCGTCTCCGTTGTGTCTCATCCGTCCTTGTTGTCTTTGTCGTCGCCGTCGGGGAGGTAGTTAAAGGGGAAGGGGTTCCCCGACGACGACCCAGGCTCGCACATAGTTTCAGGGAGATAAACTCCCCTAAATTCAACCCAATCCTCCACCTCCGGCTATCTGCCCCGACCTCAATTTAACCGCCCCCCCCTCTTCAACCTCCCTCCACCCCCTGGCTATCTGCCCCCCACCACCCTTTATAGCCCCCTACTATTCACCTACCTCCATCTCCGGCTATCTGCCCCCCACCACCATTTAACCGCCCCCCACTATTCAACCACCCTCCACCTCCGGCTATCTGCCCCCCACCACCATTTAACCACCCTCCCCCTCCAGCTAACTGCCCTCCAGCTCGAATCAACCACCCCCCCCCCCAAAAAAAAAGTAAACATCGCCATCAACGGCACCGGGGGAGGAAGTCGAGGAAGTTGGCGTCCAACCTTTTGAAGGCTGTGAAAGATGTGTTGTACGATCGGCGTCAAAAGTAAATCAAGGGCGCACCTAGTATATACCAAGGCGTGCCCTTGATTTACTTCTGACGCCGACCGTTCAATCATCGAGCTTAAAGCTGTGGAGACGTGAAATACGTGTGAGCATTCTTCAGCTTGGGGGCCCAACCCCTGTGCCCGGTCTGGTTCATTGTTTTTTAGGTTTATGCAACCCCTTTTTCCTTTAAAAAAATTTCAATGTTGCTGTTGAGTTTGACCCTCAGACGGAAGCTTATAAAAATCAAGAAAATATTTTCCATTTTATCAATACTTTTTTTTGCATTTTCCTGCACTTGCACGGCTCTCCGAGTCCAAGTGTCTTTTGGGAAATGTTTCATTTTTATTATTTTTTTGTTCTTCAAAAAAGTCCCTTTTTTTTTTTGCGGTCATTTTTTTCAAAATTTATACAACATAATACAACATAACATAATAAGTTCTAAAGCATTCGATTTTTAAGGGTACAGGTTTAAAAACCCTTACATGACCGTTTGTGACAATGTATTTTTTTTTAAATCATGTTAGTATTGTAACCTTTACAACTTTACAAACGGGGCAAGACCAAAGATCAAAACAGTCTGTTAAAAACAACATTCAAAAACCCTAGAAGTTAGAAATTATTGATATTAAAATGGTTATTACTTCCATGTCATTTTAAAATAATAGCGCGAAAAAAGCTGTCCTTTAAAGCAAAACTTTGAATTTCTGTAGAATATAAATTATTAACTTTGGACAGTTAAAAACTAAGGTGATAATGTTAATGCATAGGTTAATGATTTCGTACACCGCGCCAACATTTAGAAACCGGGGAGCCTTCGGTATCATTGCAATTGCCAAATTGGAATGTAATTTTTACAGTGCAAGAAGACGAACATTGTTATTTGTACTTGTTGTGTACTGAGTGGCAGTGATTGTGGTGTTCTAAAAAGGCAGTGGTTCCAAAAAGACACCAACAGTCTTGGTGATGGCTTTTTGTTTTGATATTGTTGTGAGATGAAGTGGGGCTGTTGAATTTGGTATAAAGTGTTGTTTTTATTCTTTTTTAAAATGATTTGAAATTTAAATATAAAAAAGTGTATTATATTTGATATGTTAAAAGGTAGACTAACTCCCATACGAAACATTTGGCGACGAGGTTATGTTTTAATTTCACGCATCACGAGCACAGGTCCCCTTTGTCAGGCTTAGGCCCAAGGTTAACAATTTAGAGATGCAACATTTGGAGTGTGGAACAATTTTGACGCAGAGGAAGGTAGCCAATGGCATCAGGACCTCTATGAAGAACCCCTTTGTTTTCTATTCGAAGAAATAACTAACCATATAAGAGGGAAACGGCGTGTGTTTCCGTTTGGGGCCCCTGCACTTATGCAAAATACGTCACTCGGTCCCAGCCTACAAACACAGTTTTTTACAAGGACTTTAACCAGTGAAACTACATTTAAACCCCACGCCATCTAAATTGTCCAGCGATTTAAATTCCATAAGAGGAATCAGCAAAGCAAGGAGTGTATATCAGCATACATGCTGCTGCGGACTTGGCGGCATTGAAATTTTTGGAACCACTTGGATTCCATGCTGCGAACCGTCTTGTCGTGGTTTCAGGACGAACAGCTGCAACGCAAGTTCCTGTCAACCACATTTTTTATCTTTTGAGTCCCACAGAAGATCACTGCGCAGAGGCGCTACGCCCCAAGCAAAAGTTAGTACCCCCCAGGCAGGAATAATTACTATTTTTAAATACTACGGTTAAATCAAGTTAAACAACCCAGGAAGTTACAATTTGAACGGAAGCCATGTTTCCGCTGGGGGGGACACCACCCTCCAAAACTTCCTTTTATCCAGGCTGTCTGTGGGTTTTTGAGAAGGACCATAAACGGTTTGCACAGTAGGCCAAGTCTTCAAACCAAAATGCCCACCCAGTCCAGCTAAAGCCTAGTTTTAGGGGCAGGAAGGAAGGAAAACAGGATGTTACGGTGAGCAAACACCCCCATTGGGAAAACACATGCGAAAAAGTAGATCAGAAAAAGTGAGGTGAAATTTTTACATTTTAAACACAAGTGTTCCTGAGGGCAGGACACTACAACATTTTGTTTTTAAAATACAAGCAAGCCAAAGGGAGATAGACTCAGGGTCTGCATCCCTATCATTGGTTTTAGCGCATTTTTGAATTATTCCAAGATACTGTTGAAATCCCCCCCTTTTTCGAAAAAACCCTGCGCACGGGGTCCAAAAAACAGCTACAGTTAAAGGTAGTGTACTGTAAAAGCATTTTCAAGGGTCTAAGTGTCCCCTACCATCACGTTGTTGATGGCAATGGCATCCACTTTGGGTCGTGACTGGTTCCCACCCTGGGAATTCAAATCGCTCTTAATGGAGTTCCCCAGACACGATTTGAATTTTAAACCAAAACTAACAGTACGGGGAATATTTTCAGGCTTTGGTCAGTACAATGGCCCTGAGGTACACATTGATGTAGATCCAATTTTTTCCCTAAGTTCTCAAAGCCCCCCCAGTACTTTGCATTACGCCCAAAGGTTGGATGAAGTTTTAGATAAAGGTATGTAAGGAATTCACGCCCAGTAGCCCTACGCATTCCGTGGGCAACCCCTTTTTCCGTTTTAAACAGAATGGTGATTACGAATTTGTGGGTTTAAAAAGGGCACCGGGGAATACCCTTTAAAAAACAAAATGGGGCTTAAGAAAGCACCTACCCTACCAACAAAACAGAAAGGTCCTCCACGTTTTGGGGGGGGGAAAAAAACCCCGGTTCGCCCCCTATGATTTTGCGGGCCCCCCCCCAGGGGAAAAACACCTTATTGTGGAATTCCCTAAAAGGGGGGGGGTTTTCCTGTTAAATTCCCTTTCCAACGGTTTTTAAAAAGCTTGCGACCTATTTCGACTCATGGTTTACCCGCCTAAATTTTTTAAAAAAAGGCATCGTTTAAGCAAAGAATTCCAGATTTGCTCAGACAACAAAATTAAAAGCATACGAGTCGCTTCCCCCGTCATCCCGCCCTTTTCGGCCGAAAAAAAAGGGGCCCCGGGATTGAAGTTTTGGGGGGGGGGGGGTGGGGTTTTTTTTTTTGGGGTTGGGGTTTGGGGTGGGGTTTTGTTTTGGGGTGGGGGTTTGGGTTGGGGCGGTTTGGGGTGGGGGGGTTTGGTTTTGGGGTTGGGGGGGGGGGGGGGGGGGGGGGGGGGGGGGGGGGGGGGGGGGGGGGGGGGGGGGGGGGGGGGGGGGGGTTGGGGGGGTTTGGGGGGGGGGGGGTTGGGGGGGTTTTGGGGGGGGGGGGGTTTTTTGGGGGGGGGGTTTTTGGTTTGGTTTGGGGGGGGGTCCCCTTTTTTTTTTTGGGGGGGGGGGGTTTTTTTGGGGGGGGGGGGGGGGGGGGGGGGGGGGGGGGGGTGCCAGCTTCGTGCTATATGCCGGCCGAGCCCTCCAAAGTAATAACTAAATCCTCCTAGGGGGAACAGGGGGACAAAGCCTGTGCTCGTCAGAACCAGCCACAAGCGTATGGGGAGGGCAGGGGTTCCCCCACGTCCGTGGTCGTCTCCGTCTGCGTCATCATCCGTCCGTGATGTCTTTGTCGTCGCCGTCGGGGAAGTAGTCAAAGGGAGGGGTTCCCGACGACGACCCAGAGCTCGCCATTAGTTTCAGGGAGTGAAACTCCCCTATTCACGGGCCAAACCGCGAGAAGGTGTCGAGTTGGAATTTGAAGGCCCCCGCACAAGACGAAAACAAGCCTGCAGTGAGGACAGGATTTCCTCAAGAAAAGGAATGTGAATTTGTCTTCTGAGGGGACTCTATGATCAAGAACTGTCTAAATATCAAAAAAAGCAAAAAGTTCAGCCACAAGTCTATGGAGAGGGCAGGGGTTCTCCCATGTCGTGGTCGTCTCCGCCTGTGTCATCATCCGTCTGAGTTGTCATTGTCGTCGCCGTCGGGGAGGTAGTCAAAGGGAAGGGGAAAGTTCCCCAACGACGACCCAGAGCTCGCCATTAGTTTCAGGGAGAAAAATTCCCCTAATCACGTTCAGGTTCAGGTCCTTGACGTGAACGCGTTGTTTCTGGATGCAAACGGTTCAGTCAAAGATTAATACTTTGAGACGCGAGTATAACAAAATATATAGGCCTACAAACATAACCAAACTGAGTATCATCGTGGGGTTGATTGTTGCAAATAAACAATGCAGATCATGTTATACCTTCTATTTACCTACTTAAATATTGAAATAACACAATTTTATTTTTAGGCACATGGGACAAGGCAACAGACAAAGACACGACGGCTGCCAATCAGGAGCATCCACCGATTGTAGTTAGGTTCTACAAGCGGGACAAACGCGCAAAGTTTCTTTAGATGAGGAAGGCAAAACAGACAATCTCATGTCATGAGGTGGGTATAGAAACCATGGACGGACGAGACCACCTCCTATTTGTAGGGAAACATCTGACAAAGGACAACGACTACCTGCTATACAGAGCCCACTGTTTGCGTAAGCAAAGGAAATAAAGTATGCATGGGCGACGAATGGATCAACTTTTGTAAAGAAAAAATGAAGAGTCGTGCATTCAAAATCAAGAAAGAAGATCGCCTTTCGCCTATTGTCCGAGGTGCACCGACTCACGGCGAGAGCCAAGGGGGTTTCATCCAGCTCTAGCTTGACAGGTCGCGGAGTTAATAGCCTGGGCTCCAGATGAACAATGAACCAGGGCGAGGTGTTAGCCAGCGGGACATATATCTGTGGTTCAACAGCTGCAGCTGCAGCATATCACATGGTGAAAATATTGGACAAACAAGCGGGACCATTTGGAATTTGTTCAGGTAGGTGTCCTGAACATCCCCAACAGAATCCCAAAAAATCCGGTTGCTGGTTATCCGCCATTTTGAAAATCAATTTTCAGATTTTTTAGTTTTGTCGAAGAATGGAAAATTAGCGATATTGAGTGAAGTATTGGACCGAAATAGCTCAAAATTGTTTTAAAATGTTTGATAAGAATCGGTTGTTTGATAATATCGCGTTTGGCGCGCCCTGTTTTGATTCACTGGCGACTTGATTGACTTGATTCAAATTATTACTCTCTTTTAAAAAGTTATCTAAATTGTTTTTTACATATTTATTAAAATAAATAGAAACTAACGATCCGATGAAAATTTGTTAAATAAAAGTTGTAGAGCATGAAAAAACACATCCATTTCATATTCTAGACTGTCTTCGTAGATAACAATGGCCGAACGCTACATGACAAGCAATACAATTGTGTGGTGAGCAGTGTCAGATGATTGCTCGATGCTCTATCACTAGCGCAGTCCCTGGCCATAAGTCTCGTATGAATTTCGACCTCTATAGATTTTCTCTTCTGATCCGTTAGGGTATACCTTAAGGATAAAAAAAATCTTGGGTAAACCTCTGGCATCCCGGGCCTAAGTTTTTTACGGCGCCATTTCTTTTGGGCATACGAGAAGTACACGCACTTGGTTTTCATACATTTTACATACTTTTGACAACATGTGTAATAAATCTGATTTTATTTTTGGGATTCCCCAACAAATTCTAATTAAATGATTTGAATTTGCCAATTTGGTCATCCTGGGAACATTGTGGGATTATTATAGGGAAATACATTTTATTATTAGCCCTGGAAAAAGGTGATCTATTTTCGCCCAAATTGTGCTTTTCATGATAGACATATAAAAATTTGGCACCCAGTATACGAAAATGAATGGATAATTAATTGACTATACAGGGCAATCTCATTATTGCCCCACGACACCAATGACGGTCATTTTACAAGGTGGCACACAAAACATTTTTTTGAAAACTTATGACAGAATGTTGAAATTTGGTCATTGAAAATTGACTGTTTAAACAGGGCCATGTCAAACTAACTAAGACAATGGCCCCAATGGCGGCCATTTTAGAAGATGGCCGACACACACATTATTATGAACCACGTAAATTTTATGATAGAATCTTGTTATTTGGTACACTCATAGGGCACTTCATTGAAAAATGTCATATTTATGTGTTATGTCAATACTTTACAATGTGATATGGATCCGCTATCACGTATTTTGATAAGTTGCTATGGCATTAAAAACTACCATAATACTGCTTATAATAATTCACTTGTTTTCCTTATACACTGTAGGCAATTATTGACAAGTTCTATAATTACCCTATATTGTTTGAATGTTTATGCATTTTAAATGCGCCCAGCATCAAACTATGTTTGATAAATCCGCGAGAAATCGATTTAAACTCAAAATTACTGTTTTACGATGTTCATGAAAGCTTCCATAAGTATTTTAAAAAATAAGGTCTGCGAAATTAGATTTTGCATTTACCCGGAATTATGGTTTTTCCATTGTTGGTATTTTCTCAAAAATGCCATATTTGACTGTCCATTGTTTAGCACTAAATTGCATTTGAGAAAAAATTCTTTCTACGCACATTGAAATGACTTAAATAACGATCCGATTACAACCAAAGTTTTAATCTAATATGGCTGATAATTCCTAATATCCACAATATGAATACTCTTTCGTGCTGTTTTTACACTCTTTTGTTTCATCATTTACTTAGATGTTGTGGATATTAGGAATTATCAGCCATATTGGATTACAACTTTGGTTGTAATCGGATCGTTATTTAAGTCAATTCAATGTGTGTAGAAAGAATTTTTCCTCAAATGCAATTTAGTGCTTAACAATGGACAGTCAAATATAGCATTTTTGAGAAAATTTCAAAATACCAACAATGGAAAAACCCTTATTCCGGGTAAATGCAAAATTTAATTTCGCGGAGCTGATTTTTTAAAATACTTATGGAAGCTTTCATGATCAGCGTAAAACAGTAATTTTTGTTTTAAATCGATTTCTCGCGGGCGGGCGCATTTAAAATGCATAAACATTCAAACAATATAGTATAATTATAGAAACTTGTCAATAAATTTCCTACAGTGTAAAAGGAAAACACAAGTGAATTATTATAAGCAGTATTATTGGTAGTTTTAATGCCATAGCAACTTATCAAGATACGCAATAGCGGATCCATACCACATTGTTTCTAAAAAGTATTGATATAACACATAAATATGACATTTTTCAATGAAAGTGCCCTATGTGTGTACCAAATAACAAAATTCTATCATAAAATTTACGTGGTTCATATGTGTGTCGGCCATCTTCTAAAATGGCCACCATTGGTGCCATTGTCTTAGTTAGTTTGACATGGCCCTGTTAACAGTCATTTTCAATGACATGTTATAAGTGTGTAGGGCTACCAAATTTCAACATTCTGTCATAAATTTTCAAAAAAGTTTTGTGACCACCTTGTAAAATGGCCGTCATTGGTGTCGTGGTCGTGGGCAATAATGAGATTGCCCCATAGCCTATAAATCAATTATCGAATTAGATTTTTGTTTACTGGGTGTAAAATTTTATATTTCTATTATGAAACGCTTAATTTTACGATATAATGCACCTTTATGCAGGACTAATAATAATATGTATTTCCCTATAAATAATCCCACAATGTTCCCAGGATGACCAAATTGGCAAATTCAAATCATTTAATTAAAAATTTGTTGGAGAATCCAAATATAAAGTCAGATTTATTACACATGTTGTCAAAAGTATGTAAAATGTATGAAAACTAAGTGCGTGCACTTCTCGTATGCCCAAAAGAAGATGGAGTCGTAAAAAAAAACTTAGGCCCGGGATGCCAGAGGTTTACCCAAGATTGTTTATCCTTAAGGTATACCCTAACAGGATCAAAGGAGAAAATCTATAGAGGTCGAAATTCATGAGACTTATGGCCAGGGACAGCGCTAGTGATAAGAGCATCGAGCTATCATCTGACACTGCTCACCGCACAATTGTATTGCTTGTCATGTAGCGTTCGGCCATTGTTATCTACGAAGACAGTCCAGAATATGAAATGGGTGTGTTTTTTCATGCTCTACAACTTTTATTTGAAACAAAATTTTCATCGGATCGTTAGTTACTACTTTATATTGATAAATATGCGAAAACTATTCCAATATTGAAATAAAAAGGTTTAAGTTTCCATCATGGGCCGTAGGTCGCCAGATAATCAAAGCAGGGCGCACCAAATGCTTTAAATCGTTTCTTTGAAAACAATTTAAAACAAATTTGAGCTATTTCGGTCCAATACTTAGCTCAATATAGCTAATTTTTCATTCTTCGACAAAATTAAAAAATTGAAAATTGATTTTCAAAATGGCGGAAACCCGCAACCGGATTTTTTGGGATTCTGTTGGGGATGTTCAGGAGACCCACCTTAATAAATCCCAAGCGGTCCTGCTTGTTTTTTGAATGCGTGGGTCATATCACAACGGCCCTGTACTACTAGCAGAGGTTGACAGATTTAAGGCATAGAACTTCACTCATTGCTTCATTTTACTAGACCAGTGTGTTCTATTAGCATTATTTCTACTTGGTTAGATATCAACGCTACTGATGCCTGTGTAAGTTTTCCTCTCAGTTTTTCTCTTGGCTCTCCTTCCATTATCTTCCAACACGCCGAGTGGTAAAATGACGAGGACCTTGGCCCCATACCACAAACAATATTTCAAAACTGAAGACATTCCAATGTAAGTAGGAACAGAATATGAGCTGATTGCAGAAGTCGTTGTCGAAGCGAAAGCCACCGTCAAAGCTGAAGCTACTGATGAAGCGGAAGCCACTGATGAAGCGGAATCCTCCGATGAAGAGGAAACGACCGTCGAAACTACACCTCACGCCTGGAACGTCGTGATCTACTGACGTCATGGCTCATATCGACGATCCCCCAGCCCCACGCCCCTTCACCCACATCCCATCACCCGCCACCAGCTCAACATCATCCGCCCCCCCATCACCCACCACGATCACCCGCCCCCAATCACCCGCAACCCCTTCTCGACTTGGACCGCCCACGATTGGGTCGCCCCCCTCTAACAAGAGCGGAGCCGATCTGACCTGGGGAGGTCCGAGCGGGAAGAGGGTTGTTCCCTCTCCCGTGCCCAACCCCCCTGTTCCTTGTACCCCAGTCTCCCCAATTCTACAAGATGGGGTAGACTTGACAAAGGAACAGAGGGCGAGGCCGGCCTCCTCCACTCCCGCCCCCCCAGTCCTCCCCACACCCCGCCACCCCGGGAAAAAAATAACCCCTAAACATATTTCCCCCAAGGGAAAATTCCGGC
>JAMZAV010016055.1:0-11732 GCA_024449915.1 Sweltsa coloradensis | reverse complement strand
GTCCGTGTGGTCGGGATGGTCCTGGGTCATCGTTCTTTGTTTGTAAATGTCGTCTTCGTCGGGGGAGGCTTCGAGTTAGGGGGGAGGGCCCCCGAGACGACTGCAGGGGAAAGACTGTAACACCCAAAAATTATTTAGTTAAAACATTTCTAATATAAAAGCATCAATCGTTAGGGCATGAGCCCCGCCATCCTAGGGGATGTAGGGAGGACACAACCGTCTGGTCGAACCAGCCACAGGAAAGGAGGGTGGTGGCATCGCTGTAATTGTCAATTAAGTTAACTG
Source organism: Sweltsa coloradensis (assembly GCA_024449915.1). NCBI lineage: Eukaryota > Metazoa > Arthropoda > Insecta > Plecoptera > Chloroperlidae > Sweltsa > Sweltsa coloradensis. The sequence continues at coordinate 11,447 of JAMZAV010016055.1, read as the reverse complement.
AGGTTTTAATTTTAAGGAGGAAAATATCTAGTTCGTAAAATTAAATTTTTTTAATTTTTTTTATTAAACAATTTAAACAATTATAAAAGTACAGGTATACAAGTAAATGTTAAACCAAACAATCATAAAGATTTTGTCGCCTGATTTCACAATACAATATCGTAATAATTTTTATTATAATGGGAAAACGCAAAAGTCCCCCGCGTTGATGGATGAGCTTTTTTTTTTGGGGAAGTTTTTTTGCTTTTTTGTACGTTTGTTTGCATTTTTCCCTTTGAAAGTCTTTTTGAATGCATTGTGGAGGTGATTGTTGTCAAGTTTCTATTGTTATTTTTTAAATTTGGTATTATAAACTTCAAAGAACTCATTTTAAAATCCTTTATTTCTGTAGATTCTGTTTTTTTTTCAACTTTTTCTTCAAAAGGTACTACATCCCATAACCTTAATGTCCATGTGAAATCTGAACGTTGTAGCCCTACCGTTTGGTCAAAATCGGCCAATGTGGCGAAAATACGCACTTAAATTGAAAACTAATTAAAACCTTATTTCTATGGATTTCTAGCTAACTTTTCACTTTTTCTTTTCTAAAGGTACTCATCACCATAATCTTAATGTCCTGTGAAATATGAAACGTTATAGCCCCCCGTTTTGTCAGAATCGGCCTCAATGTCACGAATATCGCACTAAAAATCAAAGGAAAATCGTAAAAGTACGATTTCAGAAAAATTTCTTTGAATTGGTACTTAAAACAATGACACCTCTAAGTTCAGATAAACGAAGGTCCGGTCAATTTTCATCAAGATCGCATATGCGTTTGCCCGGATCGAGCGAACAAACAGACGGAAAAAAAAAAAAAAAAAAAAACCAGCTAAATTTTTGGGGGTTAGTGAAAATTGAGTCTTCGCTTTCCCCTACGCTTCGCTAACGCTCATATCCAATAAAAACAATAACATAGTGAAATAAAATAAAATTCAGTGATCACAAAAAACTAATCAGATACACAGCTAGACCTAGATAACAAAACAATATTTTCACATCTTTGACTGAATAGAAGTTATGCACCGACAATGAAACATTTAAAGCATTACATTGATCATCTAAGCTACGACAGTACTTGAAATAGCCTTAATCGCTCTCTTATCGTCAAATTCAAGATCTTTGTCTTGAAGGAACTCCTCCATGGTATAGTAGGCTAGGCTTTAAGGGTCAATAATGTTTTAAGTTTCTTCGAAATGTTATTAGATCTTTTGCATTAGCTATCAGGTCTGGCAATTTATTAAAAAGTTTAAAATTAATATACATAGAGTTATATTGAGTTAGCTTCGTACTATACTGTGTAGAATGAATGTCTTTATTATGACGAGTGTTGTGCTGGTGTACTTCATGGTTTAAGGAAGGTTTATTTGAATGTGTAAGGCATTTAAAAGAGAGGTTGCCTCAAAATAACAGGGAATAGAGGGCTAATATTTTGTGTTTAATGAATAGCTTGCAGTGAGCCTTAACATAACTAGATGATTTTTAATGGCCACCAAATGTTTCTCACTGCCTTTTTTGTAAATTTAAATAATGAATCTACATTTACGATTCCCCAAAAATTCTTTTCCTAACGTGGGTTGAGATTCAAAGTTTGAACATAAACTATTTTAGCCACATTTAACCCGCAAATTCCTTTATGGATCTAATTGCGAAGAAAGCCGAACTAAGTTTACTACAGAGGCTCAAACAATGTTGTGACCAACTAAGATTTTCATCTAAAATTATGCCTAGAGACTTTAAATGCGATACGGGCCCAAAAAAAATAATCCATCCACTACATTTTATAGAATTGATTTTATCTAGATTTTTGACGTTTTTGTGATGAATAAAACTAAATAAAGTTAGTTTTGCTAGAATTAAATACTAATTTATTGTTTTGATACCAGTCACTTGCTTAGCTATTTTATTTTCTGCATTAGTTTTAAGTACAAACTTGAGAGCCTTTAACCAAGCAAGCTACCATCACAGCAAAGAGTTCCAATCATCAACGACAAACAAAAATCATTGGAGTAAATAATAAAGAACAGAGGGCCAAGAATGGAGCCTTGGGGCACTCCAAAATACAATTTTACTAGGGTTAGAAATGTTACTTCTTCATTTAGCCCAAATATAACTGGAAGTTTCGTGATTTTGAAAGCGGTTGTCAAAATACGATTCTATTAGTTTTCAGTGCTGTACCACGGAAGCCATAATAAGAAAATTTTAAATCAGCAACTTTTTATGGTCAACACAGTCAAAAGCTTTTGAAAGATACAAAAAATGAAAATGAAACTACAATGTTTCACGCGTTCTGCCCTCTCACAGGATGACAATCAAAATAAATCTGGTTCTTTTACGTACGTCCAGGGATGTATGATTATTATGACGCCAAATCTTGCTATGGAGTAGCTAGTAGGGACAAGAGACTCTAGGACGCCTCAACCGGTCAAATCGCGCTGCAATTTGATATTGTGAGTTAATAAATTGAATGTGTTATTTTATATGTTTTTAGTGACGTTTACGATTAATTAATTTTCCGGAAGCGTCAACCATAAAGAATTAATGTGCCTCTCTAGCCAAGGGGCTGTAGGTGGAAAGGTCCCATGCTGGGCAGGACCAGCTTTCGGGTAGGGGTGGCGAGGGGCGGGAATCTTACGTCGCGGTCGTCAACGTGAGAGATTCAAGAAATATCCCAGTCGAACAACATGCCAGAGCTCGCCTGCAGCTTGGGCTTTTGTGGTTTCGGTTTACGTCGACTAAAGGCATGTTTTTATTTACTTTGATTAAGGGCGCGTCAACCGTTAGGACATAATACGCCACTCTAGCCAAGGGGATATGGGGAATATGGGGGAAGAGGTGCACATGCTCGTCGTCATGTCTTGCCATGTTTTTTGTGACTTTTTATCGTCGTTGGGGTTGTCTTCAAGGGGAGGGAGGTGCAATTAACACCACCATTGCCAGAGCTCGCCTCTAGTTTCGGGGTGTATGTACACCTCTTCTTATTCTAGCTGATGTTTACGAGAAGGACTACCTCTTTCCTCGCCCACGTTTAGCAGAGCCATGCTCAGGGCCAACTTCTACCTCGGGCCCAGACGGGGTAATCTGTTGGGGAAAATAATAATAATAAAAAATAAATACACTCTTGAAATGCTCCTTGTGCTGGAACGTAAGTTTAAAACACTTATGAGGCAGGGAACTTTCTAACCAACGCCATTCCCGCTCAACAGCAACGAATCGACGAGAAAAACTAGGGCTCTTCATCCAGGTAAGTTATATTGCTCAACCTGTGATATCGTAATTTACGACGACGTGAGAAGCTAGGGCGCTTCAACCGGTTAGGTCATATTGCGCCGCCTGTGATATTGAAAGTTGATGGGATGAGTTAATGGTATGTTTGATTTTTGTTTATTAGGAGTAAGGACGCGTCAACCGTTAAGTCATAATGCCCCACTCTAGCCTAGGGAATATTATGGTGAGGAGGGTCCCATTCTGGTCAGAACCAGCCATGGGTAAGGGGAAGAACGTGGGTTTCTCACGCCGTGGTCATCATTGTCGTCATCGTCGTCGAGGGATCGTCGAGAGAAGGGGGGAAGGTCCCCGACGATGATTGCCAGAGTTCGCCTCTAGTTTAGGAGAGTGAAATACTACCCTTCATTCAAATTGATGTTTGCGAGGTGAATTTTTTCTCTTGAATCGCCTTTAACGCGTAGCAGAGCCTTGCTCTGGGCCACTTTTACTGCGGGATCAGAAATGGAAAATAAAATGAATTGTGGAAAGCGATGTACAAAATAGATCAAGTCACTGCAACAAATAATGGTCAACACTATGTGTTTATTTCTCACAAAGATCACCAGGAATTCACAACTACTTGAGAAACTAGGGCGCTTCAGCCGGTATGGTCTTATTGCGTCGCATGTTACATTGTGACTTAATGAACTAACGTTCGTGTGCTATTTAATTTATATTGATTTCGAAGTTAAGAAAAAATGAAAAAGATGATTGTGAGAGCAAAATAATAATGATTTTTTGAAATAATTTTGTTATGTATATGATGTGGTTTAAGTTTATTTGGATAAAGGGCGCGTCAACCATTAGTTCATATTTCGTCACTCCAGCCATAGGGGGTACATGGGGAGTAAAGTTACATGCTGGTCAGAACCAACCACAGGCAGCGGTTGGAAAGGGTGTTCTCAGTTTGTGGTCATCATCGTTTTGGTTATCGTTAGTGTTTTTATTTTTGTCGTGGTCGTGTAGTTCAAAAACAAGTTTATTTGGATTAAGAACGCGTCAACCTAAAGGGTTTATCCCTCCACTCTAGCCTAGGGGGTGTGGGAACTGGGGAGAAAAGTGTTATACTGGTCATAACCAGCCACGGGTAGGGGGAGGAAAGGGGGGATTCTAAAGGTTTTGTCGTCAACGACTTGTTATCGTTCGTGGTGTCATTATAGTCGTCGTGGTGGTCTTAAAATTAAAAGGGAGGGTTCCCCGACGACGACAGCCAGACTTCGCCTCTAATTTTGGGAATATAAAATCCTCCCTTACATACTTGCTGATGTTGCGAGATGGACGTTTTACCTTGAATCGCATTTTACGATTAGAGGGGACAAAGGGACATGCAGTAGTAAAAGAAACCTGTTGCGATAAAACAACAACACGAGAAGCTAAGACGCTTCAACTGGTTAGGTCACATTGTATCGTCTGTGCATTTAAGTAAATAAATTATATTTGTTGTAATTTTTTTGTTTATATTGTTTTCTAAGTTTATAGAAGAGAACAAAATGATAAAAAGAGATAAAAAAGGAAAATAGTTGATTTAAATCAAATTTAAAAATGTGTTTGAAAGAGAATAAAACCTGAATAAACAAAATAACTGCGATTGAGTTTAAGTTGATTTGTAGAAAAAATTGTTTGTTTTTTGGGATAAGGGCGCGTCAACCGTTAGGTCATTATGCGCATCTCTAGCCTAGGGAATATGTGGAGGAGTGGCCAATGCTGTTCAAAACAAGCCACGGGTAGGGGGAGGGTATGGTGTGCTCAAACCACGCCAAAGTTACGAGTTGCACTTCCCAATCTGAGTTATTTCTTGTATCAAGACGCACACGCCAACTAAGATGGTTGTAGACACCTCGGTTGCTGGGCAGAGCGATTCTGGATATCTTCTCCCGGGTCCTAGGCTGGTTCACAGAGCCACGTCCAATGATTCTCTGTGCGACGAGACTTATACTGTATAAGAACACGAGCTCTGTAGATTCCCTAAATTTTATTTTCGATTAACGACAACCTAAGAAACTATAAGGCGCTTTATCCGGTAAGGTCATATTGCGCCGTCTGTCATATTGAAAGTAAATGAGATGTGTTAATGTTGTGTTTGATGATAATATTGCTTTCTAAGTGTATATATAATAAAATGTGATTGTGCTGATTGTATAGCTAAACAATAGTTATTTGAATGAAAATAAATCAAATACATGTGTGTAATGTGAATTTGTGTGGCTCGTTGGTCTTGTTGTTAGCGTCATCTGCTTCCAATGCAGAAGGTCCAGGGTTCGATTCACGTCAAAGTCAGAAGTTTTTTAACTTCTGATTTGGACTTTAGTCCATCAGTTCGTGTCTTAGGAGTTTGTAAACGGTGTCTTTGGAGCCGTCCTTGCAACGAAGCACATAAATAAATTCAGGTTGTTCTGAATGGGAGTTGTTGATTCTGGCGTTGATTCGCGGGTGTTCGCACTGTCCATTGCTATATTTCCTATTAAAAATATCGGTCTTTGGTTGGTAATCGGTCACTCGTCGATTGCGTCGGGGCCTACAGGGTAGGCTCAGTCGCTTTGATTTACTGTCCCCCACTGGAAATCAGTTCTATAACTGAGTGGATAGACTCTAAATCCAATTTATTTTTTTATTTTTTTTAAATTTGTAATGAAAATTTCTTTGGATGAGAAATTTAGAAAGTTTGTCGCCGTTATCATAGATAGAAGTTTTTCATTTGATTGAGAGAGATTAAATTCAGTGACGTGTGTGATATATTTGAATTCTGGACAGTACCACCTTTTCCCTACGTGAGATTTTTATTAGTCAGTGTGGCCATTACACTATGCAATTTGTTATTTTGCACCTCATCCCAAAATGCTTCACGCAAACCGAATAGTCTTAGTCTTTGCTTGTATCCACTCTTGACATCTGGAACGGGAACTAAATTGAAATCAACGTCGCGGCGCTGGGAAGCTTCCTGTGCAGCTCAATCAGGGTCTTCCAGTGCACCACTCTAGCTTAGGCGATAATATCGAGGAGGGGCCCATGCTGGTCAGAACCAGTTACGTTTAGGGGGATTAAAGGGAGTATTATTCTCCCTAATTAGAAGCTGTGTTTGCAAGATGGCCTTTTTTCATTCCTCGTTTTTTTTTTGTTTATTTGGATTAAGGACGTGTCAACCGTTAGGTCATAATGCACCATTTTAGTCTAATGGAAATGGGGAGGAGTTGCCCCATGCATGTCAGAACAAGCCACGGGTAAATGGAGGAAAGGGGGATTCTCACGTCGTGGTCGTCATTGTCTTTGTCATCGTTCGTGGTGTCATTGCCGTCATCTTTGTCGAGTGGTCGTCAAGGGAAGGGGGCAAGGTCCCCGACGACGATTGCCAGAGCTCGCCTCTATTTTCGGGGAGTAAAATACTACCCTTCGTACTAGCTGATGTTTGCGAGGTGGACTTTTTCTCTTGAATCGCCTTTTACGATTAGCAGAGCCATGCTCTGGGCCAATTCTACCCCGGGCCCAGACGGGGGAATGTTGATTGTTATTAATATCAATTGTCATTAATATCAATATTTAGAATATATTAATTATTATTGATTGCATCATTTGTAAATGTAATTGCATTTTTTGTGATTCCTAATTGTATTCCTACATTTATTTATGTACTATTTATAAAATTTATTAACCTAAATCTTAGAAACATCTTATTCATTTCACTTCACCTATCTCTCTCACTAGATAATAGGCGGAAATGTTATACTTTACTCTGTATAAGTCAAATGAATAAAAAAACTTACTTTACATGAGTTTTATATCTTGAAGTGAACTTAAGCTATCTGAACACAAATGGTGTTCTCCAAAACGACGACGTATTGCGAATAACTCTGCAGTGAAAACTGAACACACATCGCTTAGCCTGAAACGTTCAGTTACGGTGGAGCAATAAAAGGCATTTCCATACTTGTTGTCAATTCGAGCCATCTGTGAATACAAAAGTAAACCTTTGATGTTGATGGTAAAACTTTCTTAAGTCAATTTTGAATACACTATCGAAAGTAGGATTTTTATCAAAACGACAAAGGTCGAAATAATATTCGGCTCTTGAGTAAAACCAGGGCGGGTTTTTTCTAAGAACAAAATTAAAAACTTTGGGGTTGCCATGGGTTTGTTATCAAAGTGACGACATATTTCACATTAAAAACATCCCGATTTGCTGGATGGTTAGGTAAAGCTTTAACTTTCATGACGTACGTAGTAATCTTGTTTCACTTCAATGATTAAAGAATAGGAACTTTATTCCCTGTATGTTGGGAGTCAACCTCTCTTGTATATAGTCTTCAACATAAAAATAAACCGGTCTTAAACCATGATGCTCACAATCATAATAATCGTCGAAATGGTGCCATTCATTGTTCCCAGTATTAGAACGAAGCTGACACAAAATAACTCTATATTTATTATAAACTATTTAATAAATTGCCGAAACAGATAACCAATGCTAAAAATTTAATCAAATTCCGAAATAAACTAACAAAATTTTTAACTTATAAAGCTTATCTCCATGGGGTTCTTTCAAGACTAGGATTTTAAATGAATGATTAATTAAGTGATTAGGGACCTGGGGCTACCCAGTCTTGACTTTCAACACTACATGGTTAATTTATTTTTTCTTCTTACCCACCTAGTAACCATTGATGTGTGTCGGTCTGTATAGTATGTATTGTTTTGTATATGTATGTGCATAATTATATCGTGTTGAATTTTTATTTTGTCTATAGCTATTGCATAATGTTGTAGTTGTGCTATATATAAGCTTATATATATATATTGTATTATTGACATGTATTCATCAAGCTACACATTCTTTTGATTGTTTTTGTTTTACTTGCATGTGTTACTGTGTCCTAAATAAAAAAAAAGAAAATGTAGGATGCCCGCTGTAGGATATACACATCAGATTCAACCGTTGTGGCTCTCTCAGGTGACTTACTAGGAATATTGCGGATAGGACAATATGAAGGTTTTCCGAGGGCTATTTAAGAGCACTCAATCCCCTTTCATTCGCATTCAAGACTGAGGAAAAACCTCGTTAAAATCCTTCAGTCAGGATTGCCGGTCTCGACGGGATTCGAACTCGGGGCCTCCCGAATCAGAGTCGAGCGCTTAGCGCTCGAGCCAACACTGTCGGTTACTGTCCTGTAGATAAGTTACTAAATTACTAAAATGGTGTCGTTCGACCCACATGAACGACGACGTGAGAAATTAGGGCGCTTCAACCGGTTAGGTTTTATTGCGCCACCTATGACATTGAAAGATAATTCATTGAGTTCATTTTATTTTGTTAATTAAGTTTTTCAGTTCATTGGATAAAGGGTACGTCAACCGTTAGGTAATAATTCAACACTCTCTCTCTCAGCTTATGGGGAGGAAGGGCCCCATGCTGGTCAGAAAACCCGCCACGGGTAAGGGGAGGAAGGGGGGGTTCTCTTGTCGCGTTTCATCATCGTATTTGTCATCGCTCGTTTTTTTCATCATCGTCGTCGGGGAGGCCGTCAAGGGAAGGGGGACGTTTCCTCGACGACGATTGTCAGAGCTCGCCTCTAGTTTCGGGGAGTAATTGACTCCTCTCTTACTAACTGATGTTTGTGAGGTGGACTTTTTCTCTTGAATCGCCTTTTACGATTAGCAGAGCCATGCTCTGGGCCAATTCTAAACCCCCGGGCCCAGACGGGGTACATGCTGGTATAGTATGGTTGAAGAAAAGAAGGGGGGGGTCACGTCATGGTCGTCATGGTCGTACTCATTGTTCGGGGAGGGGTTTCCGACGACGACTGCATGGAAAGACTGTAAACAGCATATAAATTGGTTTTACACATAACATTAACATTAACATTAACATAACACGTAACATTTCTAATAAAGCGCGTCTATCGTTAGAGCATGAGCTCCACGCGTCCTAGGGGATGTAGGGAGGACACAACCGAGCTGGTCAGAACCCGCCACAGGCAAGGAGGGTGGTGGCAACGCTGTAAGTGACAATTTAGGTTACTGAAAAAAAGCTAGTTCGCATATGAAACTATACAATGTTCACAGCGTTCTGCCCTCTCAAGGATGACAAAACATAATAAATCTGGTACCTTTTATGATGTATGATTAGAGGGGCGCCAAAATAGTACGACAAGAGAATCTCGGGCGCTTCAACCGGGTATGTTATATTGCGCCGCATTTCATATTGAGTTAAAAATTAATGTGTTGATTTTTTTTTTCGTGACGATGTGATATTTATGTTGAAAGGGAAACGTCAACCATAAAGGGCATAATGCGCCACTCTAGCAAGAAGTTGTGGGTAGGATGGTTCCTGCTGGTCAGAACCAGCTGCGGGTAGGGGGTGGAGAGGGGGTGGGGTCTTAAGTCGCGGTCGGCAAGCGTGAGAGTTTCAGGAAGTATCCCAGTCAAGAATCCCAGAGCTCGCCTGAAGCTTCGCCTAATTTGGTTTCAGGGGACTTCAACATGAGGTCATAATGCACCTCTCTACCCAAAAGGGGATGTTGTGAGATAAGCCCCGTGCGGGTTTCAGAACCTGCAGTCACGGGTAGAGGAGGGGGAAAGGGGGTTTTCACGTTGTGGTCGTCATCGTTTTTGTCATCGTTCGCGTTGTCATAGTCATCGTCATCGGGGATTTCGTCAAAGGATAGGGGATGTGTCCCTGAAGACGTTTGCCAGAGCTCGCCTCTAGTATCATGGATTATACTACCTCATACTGATCTTGCAAGATGGCTTTTCTCTTTTCTCGCCTTTTTTGATTTTCAGGGCAATGCTCTGGCCTATTCTTCCCGGGCCTGGGACGGGGACTTGATAGTATACGTGAGTATATGGCGTAAAACCCTGAAAATAAATCATCATGCAGTAAACGTTACCTATACAGGATAAAAATCTGTTGGTCTACAATAACATTTTTTTTTTTTTTTTTAAATTTTCATTGGTGTGTTTGATGATTATATTGTTTTCAAATTTAAATAGTAAAGTAAATGATGGCTTTGATAGTAAAATGCAAAACCTTTTTAATGGAAATTATAAAGGAAAGTGTATTATGTGAATTAATTTTGTTAGTAAAATTACTTCAAAGGGTTTTTTGGTTTATTTGTTCAACCGTTAGGTCATAATGCACCACTGTAGCCTAGGGCTTCTAGGGATGTGGGGTCTATGCTGTTCATAACCAGCCACAGGACAGGGTATAGTTTTTTTTTTTGGTTTATTTGGATTTAAAGGGCGCGTCAACCGTTAGGTCTAATGTACCCCTTAACCTAGGGGGGGGGGGAGGGGGAGGAGGGGAATATGGCCCGGTCAGAACCATCTATTTGGTAAGGGGGAGGAAAGGGGGGTTTCTCAATCGCGGTCGTCATTTGTCCTTTGTCATCTTTCGTTGTGTCATTGTCATCGTCGCCGGGGGGTTTGTCAAGGGAAGGAGGCAAGGTCCCCGACGATGATTCACAGTCAGTCGGCAGCAGTCGTGGAGGTAGGATCAGTGTAGCGCGCTCACAGTGAAAGCTAGTAGTGCAAGAAGAGCCCAAGTACGGACCAGTTCGGATCAATAATTCTACTATAGTTACCGTGCATGACCTAACTACACGTACACGTGTATGACTCCCAGCAGGCAGCAGGAAGCAGGCCAGACTTCAACTGCTGCCATGGAACTGTCAGTCCTGCTGAAAAACATCGACGCTGAGCAATAGCCCAGCTGAGCCACCAGAGGCATCAGCAGGCACACACAGCAACTCAGCCCTGTCCATCTCATATCAACTCAAGACAGCTGAAGAAAAAAGACGCCTGGTCAGCATTTAGCCTTTTAAAAGTAAAAAACCTAGCTGCTCCGCACCTTCTGACCGCTGCTGCTCGTCGTCACGTCTGGGGCTAACCAGGGATGCAACCAGCTGCGACCCCAGGTATTCTCTGTATTTTCCGCCGAAGAGGAGCCATTCTTCAGTCCCAAGACACAAGACCGACATCCAGATTAGCCTTCGAGTGTCGACTTTGGAAAGTGTACGGGGCTAAACCATAGGGTGAGCTCCCCCGGCATCCCCTAGGTTAGGACCTGGTTTGGGTTTTAGAAACTCTCCCTCATTCCCCTTCCATTGGTGTTAGGGGGCTGGTTGGCCCCTTAGGGGAAAAGCGGGACTGTTTCC
>JAMZAV010016054.1:0-11109 GCA_024449915.1 Sweltsa coloradensis | reverse complement strand
TAAATATGATAAAAAATTGTAGGTGTTTATAAGCCGAAGAAATTTTAAAAATCGAAAAAAAAAGTCATAAAATTGCGATTTTCGTAAAAAATAGTTTTTTGATAACGCTCAAATTTCACATAAATTATACAATTCATGAAATTAAGGTTCTAGTGACAAAATTCACCAGTCGGACAAAGCATGTAGGTGTTGTAAGCCACTTAAGTCGAAGAAATTTTTTCTAAAAAATTGAAAAAAAAAAAATCCGTAAAAGTGCGATTTTAGCATGATAAATAATTTTGCCGATCGGCCTCAAAAAACGTGCGGCAGATTCTTAAGTTCAGAGATTCGAAAGACCTCCATAAAATTTTCATCGCAATCGGAGTATCGGTTTAGCCGGAATCGTCGTTAACAAACAGACAAAAAAAATACAGAAAAAAAAAAAAACATTCCGGATTTTTTTCTCCAGTGTAGTGAAATGAAATCTTCCGCTTCGCTCGCTACGCTCGCTACGCTACCAACTACGACAAAAACGCCAAAGTCGTTATTAACGACGTGTGGTTGGGAGCCATGTTTTGAGAACCCGGTAACATTCATAGTATTCCCTTTTTATTCATTTGGCCTTCCCTGCCTATCATAGGCGCTAGAGGTTGGCGCACTTATGGCTTGATGGTAGACGCCCGCCCTCATACCAACTAAATTAAAAACCATATTATTATACCAATATACCAAATAATCATCAAACTAAATGCAAAATGTTCCCGTACTCGGACCAGGGGATTGAAACCCACGCACCAACATTTCGGCTATAAGGGCGCCTTAGCCAACTGAAGATAGGAAAACGTCAAGTCAGTTGTTAGACGATGTGTGAGCGAAGTCATGTGTTGAGTCAGGCGCGCGGAAACGTTTTGAAATTTGGGCGGGGGGGGGGGGGCAAACCCGATAGTAGAATTTTGTAGGATACAGCTGGGGTCTGGGGCGGAGCCCCAGCCAAGCAGATGACCTCTTCGCCGAAGGCGAAAAAAAGTTCATATAAACTACAGTATTTCGTCATGTTTTAACTGCACTCGAATCACTTTACAACCCCCGATGTTTATATAGGAAAACGCTTAATTAATCAGCTCCCTGGCCATAAGACCCGTAGGAATTTCGACCGATGGAATTTTCTTCTGATCCTGTTGGGATAGTTTCCTTAGGGATAAAAAAAATCTTGGGTAGACATCGGCATTCCGGCCTAAGTTTTTACGACGCCATCTTGTTTTTGGGCATATTAATATAGTACATGCTCTCGGTTTTCATACATTTCCTATACTTTTGATTTATAGCTGTAATAATCTGGACGTTAGATTTGGATTCTTCATAAAATTTTCAAATTAAAATAATACTAATTTGTCTTCCTGGAACATATGGGGATTATTTTTAGGGAATTACAATTATTAGTCCTGTATATAGGTTGCACTAATACACACATACAATCCTGACCATAAGACCGTAGGAATTTTTCGACCTCGATGAAAATTTTTCTTCTGATTCCTGTTAGGTATACCTTAGTGATAAAAAAACACTTGGGTAGACATCTGGCATTCCGGAACAAAGTTTTTTACGACGCCAATCTTGTTTTGGACTTTTGTAATAGTGCACGCTCTAGGTGTTCTACATTTTTCTATTACTTTGAATAAAGCTATAATAAATCTGACATGTGATTTTGGATCTCCGTGACATTTCCAATTAAATAATACTAATTTGGTCTTTGCCGGGACATTTTGCGCTTATTTATTGGAAAATAAAAAATAAAATTCATCACAAAAATTTATTATTATTTTTTATTTATTTTTACTGTCATTGAATGCAAGTGACATGAATAGACTGCACCTATTTTACAAATAATAATACACAAATATAAAAAAACACTTGGGTATACATCGGGCCATTCCGGAAACAAAGCTTTTTACGACGCCATCTTGTTTTGGTCTTATGTATATAGTGCCACGCTCTAGGTTTTCATACATTTCTATACTTGAATACAGCTATAATAAATCTGACATGTGATTTTGATTCCCGGGACATTTCCAATTAAATAATACTAATTTGGTCTTCCTGGTACATTTTGCGGGCTATTTATGGAAAATAAAAAATAAAATTCATCACAAAAATTGTTATTATTTTTATTTATTTGTTTTACTCGTCATGGAATGCAAGTGGAAGAATAGACTGAAACTTATTTTACAAATAATAATAAACAAATATAAAAAAAATAAATTGGGCTACATCTGGCATTCCGGAACAAGCTTTTTACGAGCCATCTTGTTTTGGGCTTATGTATATAGTGCACGCTCTAGGTTTTCAACAGTTTCTATACTTTTGAATACAGCTATTAATAAATCTGGACATGTGGATTTGGATTCTCCGTGACATTTCCAATTAAATAATACTAATTTGGTCTTCCTGGGTCAAATTTTTGCGGCTAGTTATTGGAAATAAAAAATAAAATTCATCACAAAAATTGTATATTATTTTTATTTATTTTTTTACTCGTCATAGAATGAAGTAGAAAAATGGCGTTTTCCATTGGCATGCACTCGGCGAGTGCAGAGATTTTGGGGTTTTCAATTGCTGTCTGACTTCCACTGGAATAACATTGCTAAACTGAACAAATGTAGAACCAAGTGACATTCTGTGCAGGATAGGGCGCACTAGTGCGACCTACTGCGAATTAAATTACACCATAAGACTGAAATTGTACCCCTTGAGAGGGCAGGGCTGTGTGGTAGATTTGGGTTATTCTAGTTTTGTCACAAAGAAGTAATCGTTGCATGTCCAAATATAGTATCTAGCAGCAAACAGCAAAAAAGTTGTAATTAAATAATAATGAATTATATTGTGAAGATGAAGTGATAGAAGTAATTGTGATATATGTCGCGTAAGTTTTTTAAGTTTTTTTTTTACACTTTTGAGGGCGAATGATCGGACATGACAGTATAAAAAGGTAATTGTGGGGCTGAAATTATGTCGAGGTGTAGCACTAAAAGGCATAAACTATCTAAGTGCATCATATGCCAAATATATCAACCAGGGACAGAAATTTCAACTACTACCTGGAAGGCAGACAACAACCATTTTACAAAGCCGCAGAAAAAGGATAAGACAATATTTTAAAATGTTGTGTCTTGCCTTCCAGGTAGAAGTTAAAGGGGTATTTAACGCTAAACTCAAAAAATTATTATTTCATTCAGGCTAACTCGTAATGAATTTAGCAATAACAGAAAAATTATTTAAATATTGGCATTATTGAGTACTCGACAGCCTTTTCTGTAAATTCTCTATATTTTGTTTTGTATTTGGGCAAGTAGTTCGGTCAAAATATGCGGATTACAGATGGGATGTGATTTTGGAATGCAAAACACCAATTTTCGCAAATTTCTGATCAAAAAAATTAAAAAATCGTTGTAAATCACAGTTACAAGATATCTTTTTTTAACGGTTGATTTGTTAGTGTAGGTATGTGCTATAGATCACGTGGTAAAAAATTAATTTTTGGAGTTTTTAGCCCCTTTAAATTCTTGTCCTGGTTGATATATTGGCATATTGATGCACTTAGATATAGTACTGCTTTAGTTGAGCTACACTCGACAAAATTTCAGCCCCACAATTACCTTTTTATCTGTCATTGTCGAATCATTCGCCCCCTCAAAAGTGTAAAAAAAAAAAACTTTAAAAACGTACCACATATATCACAATTACTTCTATCACTCATCTTCAACAATATAATTCACTTAGTATCAATTACACTTTGTTGCTGTTTGCTGCATAGGATACTATATTTGGACATGCAACGATCTTCTTTTGTTACAACAATAGAATCAACCCCCAAATCTACCTAACCACAGCCCTTCCTCGCAAGGGGTACAATTTCAGTCTTAGGGTGTATTTAAATTCCAGGTCGCACTAGTGCGCCCTAGTCTGACCAGAATCGTCACTGGTCTGACATTTGTCAGTTAGCAATGTTATTCCAAGTGGAAGTCGACAGCAATGACATCTCATGCACTCGCCGATTGGGCCATGCCATGGAAAACGCCCTTACTTTCTACTTCATTCGATGGACGACGCTATAAAAATAAATAAAAAATAATATACAATTTTTGTCTGATGAATTTTATTTCCAATAATAGCCGCAAAATGTTACCAGGAAGACCAAATTAGTATTATTAATTGGATATGTCACGGAGAATCCAAATCACATGTCAGATTTATTATCAGCTGTATCAAAAGTCTAGAAAATGTATGAAAACCTAGAGCGTGCCACTATATACATAAGCCCAAAAAACAAGATGGGCGTCGTAAGAAAGCTTTTTACGGAATGCCAGATGTATACCCAAGTTATTTTTTTATTTTTGGTTTTATTTTTTGTAAAAAAATTTGCAGCATTCTTCCCACTTGCATTCCATGACGAGTAAAAAAAAAAATAAAAAATAATATACAATTTTTGTGTAAATTTTTATTTTTATTTTCAATAAATAGCCGCAAAATTACCCGGAAGCCCAAATTAGTTTTATTTAATGGAAAAAAGTCACGGAGAATCCAATCACATGTCAGATTTATTATAGCGTATTAAAAGATAAAATGTATGAAAGCCTAGAGCGGACTATATCATAAGTCCAAAACAAGTGGCGTCGTAAAAAAACTTTTTTCCCGGGGAATGAGAGTCTACCCAAGTTTTTTTTTATCACAAAGGTAACCCAAAAAGGACAAAAGAAAAATTTCATCGAGGTCGAAATTCCTACGGGCTTATGGCGGGATTGTATGTGTGTATTAGGCACCTATATACGGGACAAATAAATGTAATTTCCCAAAAAAATAATCCCACAATTTCCCCAGGAAGACCAAATTAGTTTTATTTTTTTGGAAATTTATAAAATCCAAAAAAGTCAGATTTATTACAGCTATAATCAAAAGTATAAAAATGTAGAAAAACCCAGAGCATTACTATATGTATATGCCCAAAACAAATGGGGGTAAAAAAAATTAGGCCCCGGGGTACCAGATGTCTACCCAAGATTTTTTTATCCCAAAGGTATACCCCCCAAGGATCAGAAGAAAAATTCCATGAGGTCGAAATTCCCACGGGGTTTATGGCCAGGGACTGGGTTATAAGTCCCGCCCCCCGTTTTTGGATGAGGTAATGGTGCATTTAGATCCAGTGTTACGCGGGTTTTGTTGTTCTGTGAAAAAATCATTACTAAGTCGATGATTTTTTTTTAATTTTAAAAAAAATTTTATAAAAAATTAACTTAATTTTTATAATCAAAAAATAAAATAAAAAATTAACTTTAATTTTTTTAATTAACGTAATTTTTTTTAAAAAAAAAAATCGTAAAATTGCAATTTGCATAAAAAAATAGTTTTTCGATTGCGCTTTTAAAATTTTAAAACGAAAATATTAATCATGAAATTTTAAGGTTCTATAAAAAAAATCATTTCAATAGGATAAAGCAGTAGGTGTTTTAAGTCAAAGAAAATTTTTTTTAAAAGAAAAAAAACATAAATTTTGTTTTCATGAGAAATAATTTTTCGATTACGCTCAAATTTCACACGAATATCTTAATTCATAAAATTAAGGTTCTGTGAAAAAAATCATTACAATCGGATAAAGCATGTAGGTGTTATAAGTCGAAGAAATTTTTTAAAAATCGAAAAAAATCTTAAAATTGGGTTTTTATGTGAAAAAATTTCCCGATTTGCCGCTCAAAAACGTGGCAGTTCTAAGTTCAGAGATTTAGAAGGTCTCCATAAAATTTCATTGCAATCGGAGTATCGGTTTAGCCGGAATCGTGTTAACAAACACACAAAAATACAGAAAGAAGCAAAAAAAAAAAAACATTCCGGATTTTTTTCTCCAGTGTAGTGAAATGGAATCTCGCTTCGCTCGCTTCGCTCGCTACGCTCGCTACGCTCATCCAATCAATTATCTGCGATCTAAAAACTTAAAAAATAACGTCAAGTAGCCCATTTTTTACAACATAATATTTATGCAATGACGAAGCATACAGGCAAACATATTTTTGTTTTACCCTCTTCTTTCAATAAAATACTAAATGATGGCTGTTTAGTACGTTTAATTGGTATGAGCGTAGCGAGCGAAGCGAGATTCCATTTCACTACACTGGAGAAAATATCCGGAATGTTTTTTTTTTCTTTTTTCTGAAGTTTTGTCTGTTGTTAACACGATTCCGGCTAAACCGATACCCCAAATTTGCGATAAAAATTTTAGGAGGCCTTCAAAATTTACTGAACTTCGCACTCCCACGTTTTTGAGCGCCATCGAAAAATTATTTCTCTTTAAAAATCGCAATTTTACGATTTTTTTTCGTTTTTTTGAAATTTATTTTACTATAACATCTACATACTTTATCCGATTTGATGATTTTTTCACAGAACCTAAAAATTTTTTGAATTAAAATATTCGTGTGAAATTTGAGCACAATCGAAAAATTTTGTCTTTAAAGAAAATAGAATCTTGTGTTTTTTTTTTTTTAAACAATTTTTTTATTTTTAAAACCTACATGCTTGATCCTATTGTAATAAGTTTTAACAGAATCTTTAAATTTTATAATTTATATATTCGTGTGAAATTTGAGCGCAATCGAATAATTATTTATTATAAAAAACCCAATTTTCGATTTTTTCTTTTTTTAAAATTACGATTAATAAAAAAATTAAAATTTAAGTTATTTTTATTAAATTAAATTTAATTTTTTAAAAAAATTTGAACTTTGTAATATTTTTTCACAGAACAACAGAAAATCCGCCCTAACACATGGCAGCTCAATGCACCAATACGCTTTAAATTACGATATCAATTTAATTAATCTTTACTTCACTACTTACACTCTAAGAGGAATAATAATCTTTCCACTTGCCACTTCGCTATAATCAAAGTCATACACCACTCCAAAGATGACAGAACGCATAACGATGCGACACGAGGGAAAACCCAATAGCCCAACTTGCGTCCCCCAATAACTCTAGCAAATCATTCAAAGGGATGTTTGGATTAGACGTGAGTCCCAGTCACGTGTCCACTCTCACTGAAAATGAGTGACCAGCACACAATACAAGACGGGTGGCTGCGTTATTGGTGAGCCGAAGCGAAGATTCCCCTTTCACTACACTGGAGAAAAAATTCCGGGATTTTTTTTTTCTCTCTTTCTTTTTGTATTTTGTCTGTCTTTTATCACGATTCCGGCTAAACCCATACTCGATTGCGATGAAATATTATGGAGGCCTTCGAAATCTCGAACTTAGAACTGCCACGTTTTTGAGCGCCCAAACGGAAAAAAATTTCTCCATGAAAATCGCAATTCGCGATTTTTTCGATTTTACAAATTTCTTCGATTAATAACCCCCTACATGCTTTGTCCGATTGTAAAAAGATTTTTTCACAGAATCTTAATTTTAATGAATTGATTTATTCGTGTGAAATTTGATCGTAATCGAAACAATATTTCTTATGGAAATCGCAATTTTACGATTTTTTAATTTTATTTTTAAAAATTTCTTCTGCTTATAACACCTACATGATTAATTCGATTGTTATGATTTTTTTCACAGACAATAACTCAAGAATTTATGTATTCGTGTGAAATTTGTGCCTAATCGAAAAATTATTTCTCATAAAAATATCTATTTACGCTTTTTTCTTTTTAAAAAATTACGCTTTTCCAACAACGCGCCTGAAAAAGCGTTTGCGAAGCTTCCTTAGTAAAGATAATCGTTTAGACGGTTCAGGCATGGAGTACGTCAGCAAACGTAACATTCTTCCTGGAAATGAATAGTTGACAGAATCATCCGACGTTGCTTTCCCAAAAAGTAGAGTATTAATCTTGATTTTCAAGTCTAAAAAACTGCCCCCCTATGCCCCCATGGAATGAAAGTTAGGGGGGCAATGCCCCTTGCCCCCCTGTTCCGACGCCACTGTGTTGAGTACCCGGGAACATTTGCATTGAAGTTTGATAAATATATTGGTATAAATAATAGGGTTTTAAGTTTAGTTGGTATTAGGGCGCATATCAACTGTAAGGCCATAATGCGCCACTCTAGCCTATGATAGGCTAGGGAGAAAAGTTATGTTACCGGGTCCCTCAACACATGGCTCACTCACTCGTTAACCAACGAATTTGGCGTTTCCCTAGTATCATGGATGTCAACAGTCACAACAAATGACAATTTAGTGAAGATGTGTTTTGAGTTTGGATATTTTAAATTTGGTAGAGCTATGGCGCGTTAAGCCAGAGGTTCTGGGTTCGATCCCCAGTCAGGGCATACTTTTATTATTATAAGCATTATTGTAAGCATAAACATAATATAGTAAAATAGAACAGGAAATATACATTATTCCTACCTACACGCAATGAGAGAAAGTGAGAGACTTGACTTTTATTCGAACAATAAGATAAATACGTGTACACATATGTTACAAAGAAATTACAAAGGAAAAAATAAAATAAAATACAAATATTGGAGCTAAATTTTTGATGGGTAAGTAAAATTGAAGTCTTTGCTTCGCCTCAACCAAAAATTAAATTAAAAATAAATTTTAACATTGACTTCTAAAAATATAAGAAACTAAAAAGTAAATATAGAGATAGAAATACAGAGATTGATTGATTGATTACAAGTTTTATTTTTGCTGGCAAGATTAAGGCCACGGGCCTTTTTTACATCTAACCAGCTAAACTAAAAGAGAGAGAGCGAGAGAGAGAGCGAGAGAGAGCGAGAGAGAGAGTGAGAGAGGGGGGGGAGAGAGAGATTTTAAATAACGCCCCCAAATGGAATAGGGGGTATCAAGAAATAAAGAAAACGCAAAAAAAGTACGAAACCCAAAACAGGGGGATCTTTAGGCAGTAGAGACGCCCTCCACTTGTCCCTTTTAGGCAGTACGAGAAAAAATCCTTAGGCAGTACGAGAAAATAAGGGTTAAAACAGGTAAAAACCCCCTTTTTAGGCGTACGCGATTAGGCAGTGGGCCCCGGGACCTTGTTGATAGTGTACCTCTCTGTTGCGTGCGTGGGGGGGGTCCACAGGAAGTGCGTTGGGTTTCCCTGACAGGGAGACCATTAGTGCACAGAGTTAGGTGTGACCTTTTCTAACAGCTAAGTGGAAAAAACCCTTGGGGAAAATATAAAAAAGATGTCGAAGTTTTTAAACGGGGCCATTACTAGATAAATTCATCAGAGCCCCCCCTTTGTATTGAAAAAACATGCTAAAATTGAGGGTGATTTATTTTGACAAAATTACAGAAACATTTTAGAGGGTTTTTAAACGCTTAATCAAAAAATATATTTCATTCGGGCCCTAACTAGTAATAAATTTAAAAGCAAAAACCCGAAAAATTTTTGGGGCCCCCATACCCCCCAAAAAAATTGTCAAACATGAATTTTGAGCTAGGTCCCATCGGCAAAAATCTCCAAAAGAAATAACATGGGGAGATCTTTAAGCCCCCGTAACCTTCGAGGATTTGATCAAAAAAATATTGGCCATTATTGACTACTCGACAGCCTTTTCTGAAAAATTCTCTATATTTTGTTTTGTAATTTGGGAAGTAGTTGGTCAAAATATCCTGTTTCCCCAAGAGGGGTTGATTTTGAATGCATATTTTTGCCGGTTTTAGGGTATTTTTTGGGGCCCCACATTTTTCGGGACAATTTTATAAAGGGGCATTTAGATTGGTACTTTTGCTCTAGATCTATGTGGCCCAAAAAAAGAAGGGTTAAAGCGTTTTAGGAAGTTTTTCCAAAACCCCAATTTTCGCCAATTTCTAAAAAAAAAATTTTAAAAATCGTTTTTTAAATCACTTTAAAGATATAATTTTTTAAAATGGTCATTTAAGGTAGTTTTGGGCCTAAGATACGTGGCCCAAAAAATAAATTTTGGGATTTTAGCCCCTTAAAACAGCATGAAAGAAGAAAAGTAAACGATTTGGCAATGCTAAAGATGTCAAAAAACCCCCAAATTTAGATCTTTAAAAAACAAAAGGGCCCTATATGGTAGTGTATAGTCCCTTTTCTGAATCTGTCCATGTAAACATTGTAATTCATACAGTGAAATTTATTTTAAGTTTCTGTCTCTTTTTCTAAAAAAGTTTATGAAAAAAAAATTAAAATGATGAACGCAATTTTTTTTTTCATTTTAGTTAATTTTTAACTATTTCCTTTAGCGACGTTCGTAACGGCCTGTATCGGTTTCTCAGTAATTAATCATTATTATAGTTTGCATTTTATTCAAAACCTTGTGGGCATTAAAAAACGACTTTTTAGGTATAGAAGGTCCCAAACATCCCAACTTGGGAAACTTACAAATTTTTTCAATGCGAACCCCAAAGAAATATAGGGCCTACCGAATCCGATCGAATTCCAAATTCAACTACCCCCAAAAAAAACAATTTTAATTTTTTTTGGTGGACTGGCGGAGATGCTGAACGATCAAAATTCAACCCTTTTAGTGGTGACATCAGACATTATGCCCCAACAGCAACAAAAAGTTCTGTAGCTACGAGATGGGGACAAACAGACAGACAGACAGAAACAGGGGCAGACAGCGACAGACAGACAGACAGACAGACAGACGACGGACGGACGGACGGCCCGGCGGACGGGCGGAGGAGACGGGCGGACGGCGGGACAAAGACAGACAGACAGACGACAGACAGACAGACAGAAGCAGACAGACAGAAGGGCAGACAGAAGACAGAAAAGACAGGCAGGACAGACAGACAGACGACAGACAGACAGCAGAAGACAGGGCGGGCAGACAGACAGATAGACAGACCGACAGACAGACAAGACAATCGTGTATATAACACACTTTTGAATTGTTTTTACATGATAAACTATTTTTTTCTTGAGACATTTTTACAATCAGTTTGCTTTACGTTTGTATAGCTTCCCTGTAAAGGACGTTAGGTAACTCACTTAATAACCATAAGATTTAGTTTTTATTTAATAATCACTGACAAAGGTTTCGAGTTATTTTACTCTGATTTTCGCGCCATAATATAAAAGGTAAAATTTTATCGTTTAGTGAGCTTACCCAAAAAAAAAATTTTTTCAAAAACCCCTTTTTATTCTAAATTTT